>CVRI01000014.1:79960-231022 GCA_900005825.1 Clunio marinus | reverse complement strand
ATCTGCTGTAGAAATTGCAGACTTTTAGGGCAAGCGGTAGTTGTGCCCTTCCCATTTGTGTTGAAAAGCTTTTCGTTAAGCCTTAATTTTGTCACAGACTAGCCATTTACCCTAATTGTAATCATTTGGCAGTCCGAATGTAATCATTTTGATTAAGATACACAAATTTGTGTGTCATTTAAAAGCTGTTTAATTTAAACTTGTTTTTGTTTACACCGATGAATCATTTAAAGATTTTATCAGTCTGAAATATTTCTTCATTACTTTTAATGACTGGGAATTTTTTATTTTCCAACGTTTAAATCTCAGATCAATTATTCAATTTGTATCCACAATAAAATTCAACAAAAAGACTCTTCAAATGGAGTGCTTGTTGTTCATTGTAAAAAGGATTAAGGAAAACATTCATTCTATCCTTTAAAGCCTTATTGAAAACTTCAATTTCATGCAAGGCTTCCCATCTGAAAACCTTTAACTGCAAGCAAACAGACCGGAAGCGATCCAACTCGCAATGACTTATTAAAAACAACTTCGCTTCGTTATTTTCAAAAATATTTCTTTCGAAGGGTCGCTTTTCCTTCCTGGCAAGCATTTCAAGTGCTTACTCGAAAGAATTCCCGACCAAAAATAAACTCAGGCTTATTAAAAATTTCGATTCCATGTTGCCTAAGGAAGTTAAAACTTTTTAAACTTGGAGACGAAGTTTCGTTTTCCATTTTCTCCTTTCATGATGCGAAATGCGAATAAATTGCGTCACGGTAATTTTCAATTTATGTACAGCGAGAAAGCTTTTCAGATAACATGCTCGATGTTTTTCTTAATAATCAGTAATTATACTTCCGTTTAGATCGTGAGAAAAGTGAATAAATTTCTCACAAGGGTGTTGAGCTTCAAAATTTATTGCCATTAGCATTCTAAATAAAAATATTTCGTCGAAGACCTCCCGTGTCGAGGCCTGTGTTGGGCTGCCGTTTTTCGTAAAGTGAAATTAAGTAGAAAAATGCTTCAACCTGATAACTTTCTTGCTACGATCGTCTTACCTTAGCGATTTAATTTCCGGATACAAATTCATGCTTCCGCTTTCTGAAGCTGAGCCATACCAAGGAAATTTCTGCTCGATTACATTTGTATCGTTAAAGACACCATAAAGCATCAAGTGGCCATCATTCGACATCCAAATCGCAGTATTGCTTCCCAATATTTCCTCTGCAAGAAAAATATCAGAAATTTCAGGTAATTAATGGATAATTTCATTTATTAAATATTCATTACATTTTATTATTGATCAATGTAAATACGAGTTGTCAATTTATCATTATAAAATATGATTCAACTACGTTTGGTTAACAAACGCATTTATTTAGCTTTGTGGCGATTATTAATCGAAATAATAATTCAATTATGACACATTTTAATCAATTACGAACCTTCATAAAGCCAATCAGGTACGCCATTGTAGATGATCCCGGGCACTGCATTTTTTGTTATTCTAAATGATTGAGCTGATTTTGGTCCCGTTTTATAATAAATGTCATAATTGTACACCATAACAAGTGAATGACTGCGTGGTGTAAATTGAGCATGGAGAAGAAATGGCCATTCTTCTTCACTTTTCGGTGTTAAATTTATCGATTCACTGTAACGAGAAAAGCTTTTAATATGCTTTCGAATTTAAAAGCTTTTGAAATGACAATTGAAGTGGCATTAAGATAATTGAACGACATTGCATTACAATCCCTTTGAAACATGAACTTTACCTTGCTTGAATATCAAACACTGTGTACTGAGCCAAGTACGAATGACGGAAGAGTTTTTGAATATTTTGAGCTAGCAGCAGATACCTTTTATCTGATGACAATGAAAATCTTGCTGGAGCTAAGTTTTTCTGCAATAAAATGAGGAAAATGAGGTTCAAATTTGTCATTAAAGGAGAGAGAAATTCAATTAAAAGTTTGAAACTTTGACTACTTTTTCTCGAGGGTGATCAAAGTTTTATTTCTGCAATTGCTGAGATAAAAATAAATGGAATGAATTCGTTGCATTTATTCAGTGAGTGGAAGTGAAAATTCTTTTAATGAGTAACGTTTTCATTCGAATAGAAGTCGAGTTGCATCATGAAAATTTCCATAATCATAAAAGGAAAATTTTTCCAGTGAAACTCTGTAGATGAATTTTCATCTCACACCATTTCATTAAATTCACCGTCTGTTGATTACGAAATCTTTGACAAGTTAAAGATTCATGAGTCAGAATATTTCATTAATCAAAATTGTTTGTCAGTCAACATTCATGAATTTCTTTTTTAATTTGAGAGATAAAAAATTAAGTAAAAAGGAAAGCCACAAAAAAGAATTCATATTGAGATTTATAATGTTGAAATGGGAATTAAAGTCCTTTTAAATAAAAACCAGATACTTCTCGCTTTTCATTTGCAAAAAGGAAGCAGAATAAAAAAAAGACTCAACGAAGAGATTTACCATCGACGATGACAAATGATACCGCAAACAAGTGTCCTATTCAGAGAGAATCTTTTCTTACTCGGTTTCTTCGGTCATACAAAATATTCAAGTGATCGTAACACGAGAAAAAAGGGCGCGCTAAACTACTCACATATGTTGTGTTCGACATCAAAATCCTTTCAGACAAGTTGCCAACGGTTAGTAAAGCTATCTCGCCCCATTGATTCTGATACAGAAACTCATCAGCTGTAAATAAGTTAAATGAAAACAGCCTTCAATATAATTAACGAGTTTACACTTACAGCTAATCCAGCAACCGTTATTACTACTTAATGGATTGTACATCCCATCTATAATATCTTGCAGCTTTATTCGATGACCTTTCACCCTCGGACCTTCATCGGGTGGTGTTAGAAGAACCTGGAAAATGAAAAATATTAAACTTGATGAATGATTCATAATTTTTTTCATTTCTTTAAAGAATGGAATAAATGTGAATATTAAATTGCTTTATTGTCGTCACGTTTAAATTCTTCATTGTCACATTTTCTGTTTGAGACGTTTCCACCATTCTTTTCAGTCATTATGCTAAACAGCATTGGCTTACGTTGCGACCCATGAAATTTTACTTCAAAATTGTTGGCTCATAAAATTGTAAGTGTTAATTCGTAAATACGGCTCTGTTCGCTTTTAGTCAGCAAAACCGAGGGTTAGTTGAATGGATTTCCTTAATGTTATAAGGCTTTTAGTGTGAATGACAAAATTCTCTTGCAGTTAATCCCGGAGGGAAATCGATGTTCAACGTAGTATGAGACAAACTAGTTGAGCATTATTCCAAAAATAATTTGAATTGTGCTAAGCTTGTTTAAAAATGAGTTCGCCATTAGTTAACTTCACAGAAATATTTTCTCTTGGGGAGGTTTTTGTTGGATAATAATAAAAAATGGATTTCTTTAAAAATAAATTTCAATTTTTTGTTATTTTTCTTCAAGTCGTTCCACCATCTCGTTTTACTTTTTTTATGCTTACCGAAATATGTCAAAAGGTGAATATAAATCGTGGCCTGACTCTAGAACTTTACTCCATGACGTTAATGATAAATTGAGTCTGTTGGTCAGCTTTCAAGTTACTCATTTTCAAATAATGCTTTCATCTAAGATGCTCATCATGTCAGAAGAACGATTGTTTAAAAGAGTTTCCCACATCCATTTATCATTCCATCAAATGGTTCATACATGTTCTTCATGTCATTTACATTTTTCATGAATCATTTTCATAGCAGTCATGTAAGAAGGCTGACTCTGTACAACTCTGAGATGAAGATGATTTAAGCAGAAATATTGGAATTGAGAGAAAACAGCATCTCCACCCAACTTGTTACATTCGGTATCAGCCTTCTTCTATCCTTCTTGATACTTAAATTCTTTTCAAAAGATGTCATTTAAATTGCTACGACTTTTTCCTTTTCGCTCAGTTAGTTTAACGATGATGAATATTTGAAAATTTTCAACATAAAAGAATTCATCAATTACATATCTTTGACTACCAGCGATATTAAATTTGTTCTTCCGTTTACCTGAGCAGACTTCAATTTATCATAATTTAAGATACTTCTTCAAATATTCGTTTTAGGTACTTATGACGCGAAACAAAAGCTTCAACATTAATTTTCATATTTTCAGTCGTTTTTATATAGAAAAATTCTTTCGTAAAAGCAAGCCTGACATCATTATTTCGAGAGATGAAAGCTGTTGTAATAAATTTTTTTGAAGTATTTCGAATGACTTGTGTAGCTTTTGTTGGTGGGTGAACATTTAACGTCTCAAAATGCAGAATTTTATCAGCAGAAAAACAGAAAAATTAATAACGAAATTTGTAGGAGTTTCCAACAAGCAATACTGACATCATTTGTGAACATTTCCATTATCCAAACATGAAACAATTACATTCATTATGCTGTCACAAGCACATGGAAAATATATTGAAAACAGAAAATAAGGATAATTATCTTCATTTTTATTTAACAAGAGCCCGTCGCATTCATTTATGTGATAAGCACTCAAGAAAACACAACAAAATGCGTGATGTGATGGTTAATCGAAATGACTGGTTTAATCCAAGTGTACATTCACACGAGATAACAAAATGCGAGATGATTCTCATGAAAACAATAATCATCTCTTGTCACTAATACGACATAGTCAGGCTGATAAAAAGCTAAATGAATAATGAAATCAATTTGTTCAATATCAATACACAAAACGGTTTTCATTGCTTGTAAGGGAAATCGAACTTTTTAATTTATTTTTATTGAAACTTCGAGGGATGATAAAAATTTTGGGGGAATTTTCACCCTTATTGCCTTTCGTAAGATAAATAACAATTAAAATCTTCTGAAGCGATAACAATTATGTATCAATTATACCAATCAAGTTAAGATGATCATTGAGATGAAGCTTTAAACAAGTAATCTGGATGAAAATAAAACATGATTTGGTTTCCATTTTCATTGAAGAACCCTTAAAAGAGAGAGAATTGACTTTAAAGCTCAAAGTCCTTTTTATGGCGAGTGCCATTTGGAGAGTGTTAAAAAGAAAGTATCTGTCGAGCTTTAAATTGAATGAGTTCGATTCAGAGATTTGGAAAAAGTGGAATTATTTGAGATTGGGGTGAAGAAAGAGAAAGGAAGAAAATTTATTGATAAAGTTTTTCACCATGACGGAAATGATTTCAATTTTTTTCTTCTATTTTTCATCTATTTTAAGCTCTGTGAACAGTCCGATAGTCTATGAAGGAAATCACGATAATTTATTGATTGAACAGACTCTGATGACCGTCTAAATTGAAAAATTGTTTTTTCATTTTATTTTTCAAAGATTTCTGGTTTCGAATTTTATGATTCAAACTTTGACATTCAACTTTTTCAATGAACATCATGCTGCTTAATCACACGCTCATCTTTCACACATCCAATTCGTTTTAATCCGGGTGTTCTCCCATGTCGAAAGTTGCCTTGAACTATCTCTGAAGTTTACATCAAAATAATATGGAAATGAGAAACGTCAACACTTGGCGGTGTTTTCAAAAAGTTTTGTTGTAAAAAATTTTTTTTTCGCTCTGATGAGTGAAGGGAAGTTGCTTCTTCGCTCAACTTCTTTGTTTATTTTTACTCCCACCACTCATTCAAGTGGGGGTTGGTGGGAAAAAGCTTAACTCGATTCAAAAATGTCACATTTTCAACGTTAAGCTTTCAACGTTCGTTGAACAATAAAAGTCCTTTCATAAAATTACCGTCGTCACATTTTTTCCTTTGTTCATCTCATCACCTTCATGATTATATTTTGGAAAATCTTAGTGTTAAATAAATAAATATTTATTAATTCAAATGCTGAGAAAGCCAAGATTTCCAAAAGACCTTTAATAGGAGCGGTGAAAAGTCAATATTTTTCACTCAGAGAACTTCTAGGTTTGCCATAAATTTTCTTCTTACCGCCTTTGCCAACCTACTTCATCTAATTCACATCTTTCAATCGCTTTACAAATATTTACATTTATTGTGTTCGCTCGGAAGCCCCAGAAATGTTGGGTGAAAATATTATGAATAGATGAGGGAAGAGAATAAGAAAATTGCACGCATTGTGGTAACGAAAATATATTCGTGTGTCAACCGAAGATCTTCATCGTTATGGTTTTGCTTTGAATGAAGAAATTCTTTGAATGCTTATAAATATTCAAGAGGGTTGCACATCAATGCTATAAATTTAAATTACATTGGTTTTCGTGACGCATTATTCTCTATTCGAAATTTTATGCTTTCCTCTCTGCTATGATTCGTAATCGCTCTTAAGTATCAATGAAGATTTAAGGAGAATACATTTGAGCTATGCGATACGTCAGTATAAGCACGAACTCAAATCTATGTTGTAAACAAAAAAAAAGTGAGAGACATGAAGAAGAAAAGACGAATCGTCGTAAAAGCTGAGCAAACATTTTGATAATGTCAATGACGGGAATTTGAGAACAGTAAAATTGTAAAAGTAAAGAAATCCACTTACCACTGATGTTATGATGAGTGCGAGAACAATGATTATCACAAGAAGTGCTATTAGGATTCCCCTCCAATTTCGTTGATTTGGATTTGCTGATACTAACTGCAAAAAAGTGGAGAGAATAGATTGAGATTAATTTTCGGTTTAACTGTAATAATAAAAATGTTATTGCATGAAAGAAGCTTCAGATGTTGGCTATAAAGTTCTCGATTAAATATCCAACACATTAAGTAAGTGCCAGAAACATTGAAATCCGAGATTCATTAAAGATCGAATAAATCACTTTCGGTGAAGCTAAAAGAAGTTCAAGGAGAAGTATCACTGAACGAAATGAAGTAATTTATACAATATTCTTGTGTTTGAAGCATTTTGTTCGGTATTATTTGAAGTATCTTTAACAAGAATGAACTTCCATAAACCATGTTCACTTGAGTGCTACATTAAACTTTCACCACCCGAAAAAGTCAAAAAAATATCAATGAACTGTTAAGTGTCAAGACCAGAGATTTTGTTCTTTGTGTGAGCCCGTCTCAACTGAACTTCATTTGATTTGAAAGTCAAATGCAAAGCTTTAACGAAAATTTATCAAAAAAAAGTTTAATAGGGAAATTTTGACATGTTTTTGAAAGTTCTTAATGAAGCAACAAGCTTTTCTTTGAAGAACTTTTCCTTAGTAATACTTAAAGTTATGACTTCAAGTATTTTTTTATAGGTAAGAGAGCTTTACATCATGGCTTTAGGTCGTGGCTTAATAACTTTCTCATTTATGTTACAAAAAGTTCAAACATTGTAATAAACTTTTACATTCATCTTGAAGATTTTGTCATATAAATTGAATTTCGTCCCAAAACATTTAGTAAAGTCAAAGAATTATTCTTTTGAATGTCTTTATTTGTTGCCAGATCATTTTTTCTTGAGAGTCAGAAAGCACTGTGCTAACCACCAAAGGATGTCTTTAGTGACGTATTTGACAGTTTACGATAAAGTGCTCTAGTTTACTTTGAAAGTCGCTGTAGTCATCGATTATCTCTTTCGTTTCCTCATTAGCCCATCAGCGTCCCAGATCACGTAATCGCTTCAACATTGATTGATTGATTAAAGAGACACATCTTATCGGAAAGACTTTACATCATCAACACTGAACAATCTGTCTACAAAGTTTTCGTCTTTTCTTCCTTTCGTTTTTATCGATTTCTAATACGTTGTCGTTAAATTAACTGGAAGTTCATATCGTTGTCGTTTCCTGGTTGGAAGAAAACTGTTATCATTGACGTGGAAAATTTCCTTTGTTGAGATTAAAGAAATTGCTCATATGATTTAATGAATTGACAGTAAATCGAGTCGACTAAATTGTTGTCTTGTAGAGTTGCTTTAACACTTTTTTTATGACCATTTGCTCTTCATTTGATTCCAATCATAAACTTCGATCAAGTGTGAAATTAACTTTAAAAGATTTTCTCATGTTCTTAAAGACTTTTTTAAATTATCGTTAATTGGTAAAGAAAAGAATGCTAGACTGTGTCAAGTTCGCCTTTCACCCTTGTCAAATGAAAAACTCGATGTCGCCACCACTTTCCGAGTCAATCAACAGCTTACAGATTCTGAGATATTTCTTTAAGATTCTCGCATCAAACATTTTCACCTCATTTTGTCGCCTATTGACTCCATTTGAAGCCAACTTTTCCTAACGAAATGTCATTAGCACGACCCAAAATCCAATTCATTAGGCAATCTGAAGGCACAAACTGAATCTAATCAAGCATTTGTACATGAAGAGAATAATGATGCGATATCGATGTTCGGTTTTTTCCGTCTTCTCTCAGAAATTTCCAGAATGAGAATTGAAAGCAAAATCAGCACATTTCAAACCAAAGTGAAACATAAATCATATCTAAGCAAAAAAAAGCAGCAAGTAACATAAATTCACCATGAAGACGTTTAATTGTTATTAATGTTACTTCATGTATATGTGGAAACAACAGAAATAATTCTTTTTTTCGGTAGAATATGAACATGTGTAACGAGAGTCTGAAGTTCTGAACATGAACACAAATCATACATTTTATCGCTGGGAGAAAGGCAGCTTGGCAACTCTTCCCACACCCATCACGAAAAACACCGCGAACATTAGAAGCAATTTAGTATCAATTTAAAAGGATTGAGGTTCTGAGTATTAATGTTTGTGAGACATTCGATTCTTCTTTGTCATTAATGCTTCTTAAACTTTATAAAGCTTTGTTTTGTTTGTTGTTTCTTCATTTGATAATTTTTTTAAATAGAATTAAATGAAGTCACGGAATCTTCCTATTCATGTCAGTAACACGCAATTGTAACAACTTACTTTGATATGTTTATTTATTTTAAGCCAATGAACTGCGAAATAAAATAAACAAACATCATTCATATAAAAGAAAAGTAAAATCTTGGAATTCCGAGTGAATCACGTAAACTTTCGTAGAAAATTTTAAATGATCTTACGAAAATATTTTATTCAAATTTATCGACATTCAACTCAAATATAGAGTAGTAAAATCATTTTCTGCAGTATGATGTCATGAATCTTTAAATAGTTTTCAAACTTTTCATCAACCTACATACCTACATTATGTAGTAGAGGAAAAATGTTTTTATTATGACACATACGAGAGTAGAACGTTGATGATGATAACATCGAGAAGAAGAAAGTAGAAAAGTTTGCGTCCCTTACATAAATAAAACGTTTTATATCATCAGGAAATGAAGAAATTCACATGTTTAGTTTGGGAGAATTTAATGCAAATTTCTATGCTAACATTTCTGATTTATAATATTAAAAGAAAAACGTTCTCGCAGGAATTTTAAAAGTTTTCCAACGTTAAAATTAAGGTTTTTCCGGGAAAACATATTCATCATATTATTGTCGGATCATTAATTTTGAAAGGAAGTTATGCGAACTTTTCTCTTTCATTGAAATTACACGAACAGTGACAACAAATGCCAACGTTTATTTATAGACATTCATAAATTTATTCAATTTGATATGAACAGAAATGGAGCGAAGCATTTAAAAAATTTTCAATTTCACCATGGCGATGTCGACAGTCAGTTTGGGATTGTGTATGAAAATTTTTGTCGCAAATATTTACTGATTAACATACAGGAAACATTTGAAATATCTACGAATGATTCTCATGTGGTTTTATTGATTTCTTGATTAGGTACGCTCAATGTTTATGTCTTTGTTCACGCAATGAATTCGCAACTTTATTGTTCATATCAATTTGCTTTCGTAAAAGATTATGGAATAATTTGAGAACAGCAATGCAACAACTCAGCAAAAAATAATTACAAAGCAAAAACTCCGAATCGACGTTCAATTCTTTCGATAAGAAAATAAGCTGATTGTTGTAAAGTTAACATTTCGCAAGGATTTAATTTCTTTCATTTCCTCTTTTTGTTCGTGGTTGTAGCCTTAATTTTATCAGACCTTAATAAAATATTTTTCTTTTGGTTTTAAGAAGAAAGAAAAAGTTTTTCTTTCCTAAACAAATGCGAGCTCCCTTGTGCTTAATATTTCGGCAATAGCAATAAGAAAACAATATTGAAAGCTCAATGATATTTCTTCTAAATTGTATGCGTTCATGCTTAGCATGACACAACAAAGAAAAACGTTTTTCGTAAATTCCAGCAATAAAAAGTATATCAAAATGTTCTTCCCTTGTCGGTGAGAACCAATAACAAAACATTTTTATTACATGATTTTCGTCACTTGCAGCTTTATAGCTTTTCTTATTTCTTCTTCTCAAACTTTTCAATTTATTCCGTCGCAAACATTAAAATGATCAACAATATTTTCTCTCTGATAGGATTTTCACTTTTCATCCTTCGAGACGGTAATAGTGTTGTGGATTGATGGAAGCCATAAATCAATCTAAGGCTTTTATAGCTCCTAGCTCACACTTGATGTTGAAAACTTCTTGAAATGCGATGAAATAGGTCGAAAAAGTCAACAATTTAATTACACTGCTTTTAGTAGCGGTTTATCGATTTTAGAACCTTTCTTTACGATCCTTCGCTGTTAACGATTCTATCACAAATCATCGGAAGTTTTTAATCAGAGTTGGCAAAGTTTAAACGAGAACGAGAAGCTTTCATTCATGCATAACATTAAGCATAAAAAAAAGCCATTAAAACAGTAGAACAAGAACATACATCAGAACCTACCTCGTCATCGTAATTGTCTTCTCCCATTTTCACTTTCTTACTTGTTCAATCCACAATCAAGGAATTAAAATTATTATGCGACTTCTTTACAATCTTGCTGTCTTCAACAGCAAATATTTTTATTTCACCAAATTTATAGGGAAAAGCAAATTTATTTCACTTTTTATTTTGCACCACAGGTTTTATTGCTCTCCACGAGCGCGTTTAGGTCTCACAGCAACTCGCTTATGTGATTCAAATATAATGTCTTCCACTTTCTGACTTCTTCGAGGGGTTCCTTGTCACTTTTATGGAGAATTTTGAGATTTCTATTTATTTTCTTTATTCGTATTTTCTGCTTTTTTCTTCGAAACACTTTTTGTAAGGAAGCTTTTGATGTTTAATTCTCAACATTTCCATTTTTCCTTTCTCTTATTATATCTCACTATGCTTATGTTGTGGAATTTTTGATATATGTTTTATCTATGTTTCTAGAATAAATAATAACATTCTTATATTATCTACATAAACACAATTAGGAAATGGTATTATGAATAGAAATTGAAGGATAAAAGATTTTGTAGAGTTTTTGTTACCACTAATATTGAAGCTTCCTTCATTCAGTACAGACTGTTCACATTATCGTTAAACGTTTCGCAATTTCACATGCTCATAAATGCCTTACATACATATTGGAAGGAAAAGAGAAAATTCTATCAAAATGCGGAAATGGAAAATGATTTCAATTGCGATATTTTTATTCATGCTGAAAGTTTTTTTTTCTTTTCTCATTTCTTATTGAATGAACGACGATGACGATACAGTCGAAGCTTGAGATCGGGAAGAAAACTCAATTTTCCCCGGAAAGATCCTAATCTGTTAGTTTATAATTTTAACAAAATCATTCCAAACGATTTTATCGCATGAATCGTGAAGTCAACTGTGAAGATGCCAGACGCTGTTACAGCCAAAACCGGGCCATAAGCAATTTAATGTGTGAAGCAATTTTTTTATATTTTATTTTTTGTAGTTAAGCCTCAAATAGAGAAAATGGAGAAAATGGGAAAAAAAATTCTATGCAGATTAAACTGCTTTTTGCTGTGTTAGGTATCAACTTTCAGACTTTCTTCTAAGTTGAAACGAGTTAAACATATGAAATAAATTTAATTATGCTAATGAAATAGCGAAGCATTGTATTACTGACATTACATGCAGTAATCAGAAATGACATTTTATTATTCCAACGGCGTCTTATTCTTCTTCTCTCCGATGCTCTGTCAGCGCTATAAAATATATCAGCAAATTAATTATAAAGCGCAACCCTCCAATGATTTATTTATTAATTAGTTTATAAACAAGAAAACGAAGAGCCTTGTAATAAAAAGGACAAGATGGTATAAAACCTTAGCTTATCTCACTAAGATAACATTACATAAATCTCTATAAAAACCTTCTCTCTCCTTGCTTTTACTTGTTATCAAACTTACTAACATAAAAAACATGAAAATTAGACTTAAAATTTCATGATCTCGATATTGATGAAGTTTTTTTAAAGATGATGTCAAGACAAAAGTTTGTTTGGTGTTTTGTTTTCGTCCGAAACTTGAAACTGACCGTAAATTTCCCCCAAGTGGATTATTATTGTACAAACATGAGAAATTTAAAAACTTTTTGTTGTCGTTATTGGTTTGATACACTTTTCTAACATAAAAAATTGGATATAAATCGCTAGATTGTGGTCTTGGTTAGTTTAGGACATAATTTAAAGGAACTGTAAACACGAAAGTTCTATTCACATAATTGAAATACTTTACTGCAACTTTAACTAGACATTCTGAGCTTGGCATTGTTTCTGTTACTGAAAAACTTTCCACAAAGATTTTCACCATGAAAACCGCAAATATTTTCAACAACTATTAAACTTATATTGTCATAACTTATTTCAGATTTCGAAATCTTTTAAATCAACATTAGATTGTTACTCGGTGCACACATGGAAAGTTGGTAAACTGTCTAGAGCTTGGGATCTTAAATAAACAACTTGTAAATTCATAACGTTAAAGTTTGTGCTACTTATAGATTGTAGCATGTTTTAAAATAATTAATGGCAAAAGAATTGCACACAATTGCCAAGAATATCTGAAAGATGGCCCAGAATTTGTTTTAACTTTAAATTTCTTTTTGAAACTGGCATTCAACTCATCAATCAATGCTCGACTAGGTCAACAGAAGTCGTAACGCATTTCACTTCTTCTACTGCTTTTTTGACAAGGTTTTTCTACCAGAACGAATGTAAATTGAATTTGATTTTTGATCGGATTACGTTGCGGATTGAAGTTTTCAGAGAGGAAAAGAAAAACCTTTTCTTATTGTTCCGAATTTTCTTTCTGTCTAGAAATCTTTTTTCTTTCTTCCTTTCTTTTCCCAATAAGATTTAGTGAGATTTTCTTTCTTTTTTGCGCTTAAGTTTCAATAAATATTTGATCGTTTTTCCATGAAAAGTTATAATATGTCACTGCAGTAGAAAGATAATCTTCATTGTCACTGTTCGACTTAAAACGATGGAACATTTTTTCCCACTACGTATTTTAGACACGCTATCATTGCTTGCTCCGCATGAATTTCACATTGACATGGCACACATTTTCATTATTTCTTTTTTGTAATGTATTACTCAGTCATCGACAGGAAGCTTCAATCATTTTTCAAAGAAAACAGGAACCTCGAACATTAATTTCACTGTCAGTTTTTACTTTCAATAAAATCATTTCCCATTTCAATTAACAACTTTTATTAATTGAAATAAAATTGCCTTCACCTCTTCCGGTTTCTTTCATAGCACTTTAACAGTTTATAAATTTTTCTCTTGTAGAGATTTTTATTGATTTTTCACAGACAAGTTGTCGCGACCGACTGTTGAAAATGGGTTCGAACTGTCTGAAGGATTTCATCGGACTGAATTTCTGCTCGCAATTTTCTCGCATGTCAATCTTCTCTCAGATTTTCTGTTTCGTAATAAAAAGCATGCTACTGGAAGTAACAACACGAATGGAAATGAGAGAAGCAAGAAAAGCACGTGAAAATTTTGAATATTTTATCGTAAGTTTAGTTTGATGAATTTTTGAGAGAAAATTTTTGATGGGGTTTAATAATTTTTAAATTTATTATGGAATCGTTTTCAATCATTTTTAAATGGTTTCATTTACAAAGTAATTAACATGTTACTAGTAGTAAATAAATTTATTTAATAGTAAACAAATCAACTTTCAATGTATCAACACAGCTTCCAAATTCGACATCTGGAAGTTTTCCATTTTCCACACTCTCTTTTACAATCTTTACACTTTTCTTTTGCAGAACTCATTCTTTTGGTTTTAAAATCATAACTAAGAAATTTTTGTGAAACTTTTTTAAAATTTGAATAATCTTTTCTCAATTAAAACTTGTATTTGATACCTTAAAATAACTTAAACTAACTAACTACAAATATTTCATTTAAACTGTTTACAAATTATTTTAATTTGTTTTAAACACAACCAGCAACGATTTTCATCAATCATCACCGACGAGAAACTCAAACGGGAATGAAGGAATTCTTTTTTGCGGACTAGGAAAAAGATTTCGTTCCGATACACTCGTGCGCAGTTAGCACAGCAAGAGGAATTTGAAAAACAAACGTAAAGCTCGTGACTGGAAAACTTCTTCCTCGAACTAAGAACTCAAAGATTTCTTTTGAAGTTGAAATACTAAAGAAAAACGAGGAAACGGAAGACTTTTAATAATAAAACAATGTTGTTTCCATTGCTACATAACTTTTGTGTGTCACATTCTATAACTTTGGAATGAAAAGGAAAATAAAAGCCTAACAACATCTTAAATTCATGTGGAGAGGATAAAAACTCTTCAAAAGACTTTTGGCTAGCGATGATCCCATAATAGGAAGTGACAACATGTTCATAACATAATTATTTGTTGCTGTCAACTGACCTAGTTGTTGTTATATGGATACAGCAATTTATGAGTGTATCGTCATGTCAAAGTTTGCGGCACTTGGCAAAAAACTTTCCTATGAATAATTTCAATTTTCTTTTTTTGTTATTAAATACGAAATTGCAGAAGTTGAATGATTTGTTTATTTTTAGGGTTGACTTCTTAATCACTTTTTAATGATCTTCTTTCTTCTGTCTAAGATATTACGAATGAAAGCGAAGTTAAGCTTGACCCATGTTAACAAAAACGTTCATGAAAATAATTTTTAGAAGTATCTTGGCGGCAACAAAATTATAAATTTATTAGGTTCAGATTGTTAGTCAAAGTTCAGAAATCACTTGCAGTTCCTTTTGTTCTTGATTTTCTTTTCAATCTTTCTCATTTCCCTTCGTCTCGTTAAATGAGGAAAAGATTTAAATTCTTCTTATTCGAGGTGCTGTGAATATTCCATTTAAGTTTTTACTCCCACTCGTTGTTCTGGGGATGAATAACATAAAATGAAAAGCTCCGGAAAATATCTTCAGGCTTTGTTCTGTTTCATTGTGATGTTATAATTGATTGAAACTGTTCTATTTTAACTTTGATACGCTTTCTAGCAATGAATTTCAATATTATGAACTAAGAATCATGTGAAATGAATCAACAGGCGAAATGTTTTCTGTAAAATAATTTTTGTGCTTTTACGATTTTCCTTGCCCTGGGAAAAGCACTAAAGTATCTACGTCATAAAAATATATACTTTTCATCTTGCCCAAGGTGGTAAACAGATTTTTTCTGCTTACATGGAAGTGAAGACGTTAAAGACGACAGGACAAAAAAACTTTTTCCTTCGTTCTGAAACGTAAGACATGAAATATCTAATCTGTAACAATCAGACAGAAATACGAAAGAATTATCATACATTATTTATTCACTCTACGTCAAGAAAATTACAGTAAATGGACTTGAAATGTTGTAGGCGGATGATGTTTATTGATTTTTCGTCACCGAATTTCCTTTCCCATTGTTCTTCTGCTTGACCATGTCGCGTCCTTCTTCACGAACTGAATTGAGCTGTTTCATAATAAAATATCATTTTTCTTACTTTAATATTCTTTTACTTTTTCAAAGAATCAACAACTTAGAAATTAGGAATTCGATAATCTCATCATAAAAGTAAATGAAGACTTGAAATGTCTTAGATAATAAAAAAGTTTGGGATTACAAGAATTGCGATGAGTGCTACGTTTCATAATCATTCAGAAGTTTCAGGAACTTTTTTCTTTTTCTTTTTTGTTTTATATAAATAAATATGTTCGTCTTCTCTTTCCATAGATACCAATTTATTTATGTAATGTATTCAAAAACTTTTTCCAGTTCTAGAGATATGAATACGAGTATAAAATAATGACTATTGAAAGAGATTTTTACGACGCTGATTCAATGTCTTCATTACCTGAAAGACAGAAACGAAACAATGCCCTGCCGGTATTTCCATAAAAGTATTCCTTGAAGAATATTTAACTCTAAAGAAAAAAGGTGAAAAGAACCTTGAAAAGACTTGGGACGCTTCTTTCATGCATTTTAAATCCGCGCAATCAATTTTCATGTCATTCACAGTGACATTGTCCTTAGCTTTCCATTTTTTTAACTATGAGTAACAAAAGAAAGTAAAAGGGTTGACTTGGATCTCTTTTCTTGTTAATGTTGGTCAAAGTTATTCTTTTGATAAAAGTTGTGAAAGAATGAGAAAGCAAAATATTTATTAAAAGGAAAATTCTTGTCATCTTTGAAGCAATTATTTTGAGTTCAGTTTGAAATTTTATCGTTCATGAATTCTTTTAGTTGAATTTCTTGTTAAAAACATGCATCAGGTATTTGTTTGAAGATAACAACGTGGATAATTAATGAGCACAGAATAAGATGTTTAATTTATTATCAAGCGAATGCCTTTTGTTTCAACTCAACTGGTAGCCCATAAAAAGGAACAATACGAACGCACGAAAATGGAATGAAAATAATTTATTGAAATTTCATTTGCAGCACAACGAGAAAATTTTTTCTTTCTTTTCTCATTTTCCTTTTCGATTGTTTGAAAAATAAATGTTGAAATGAAAATTTGAAAGCTTTACGTTTGTATCAAGGAAGAAAAATGAAATTGCGACATTAATTTTCATGAAGCAGATGCGAGAAGGATAATTCAAGAAAATTTGCATTTACCTTGTCAGCCTTTTTGTACACCAACTAACGACACTCTATGCAGACATCAGTTAGATTCTTTTTATTGTCAACTCACAGAGTGTAATTTGGTCACGTAGTATAAAAGTTTTATTGGTCTACAGTAAGCTTAAAAGGTGATAAATTTCTCGGAACTTCATTCTAGTCGAATGTTTTATGTAATGAAAACTAGCAGATGTTTGTTTTCTACTTAAATTGTTGAGCTTTGCGGTTTCTTACCTTCAATTTTCAGTGAAAACTTCAAAGTCTGTGATTCTTGTCGAGAGAATAAATCAAATTTTAGTCGAAAATTCATTCGTCTGCTGTCATCAGTAAGATTTTCTTGATAAAATATCTTTGCATAAATAAATAACTGCAGCAGCAACTTTTTAAGTTTAATTTTTAATTCTTTCTTTTTTCTTTCTTCGAATCTTAAGTTTTTTTTTCTTTCATTCTTTGTTTCCATTTTAGTTGCTTCACCATCCAATAAATTTGAGAGTGAAAGAAGAAAGAAAGAGATTTTATGAGCACAGCAGAGTTCTGTTATTCAATTTGAAAGCGTGCTTCGTCGATGAGTAGTTTAAAAGCATAAGAACAGAAAGAAAGCTGCTCAGTTCAAGATCATCATTCGTATCAATAACAAGTCAGAAAGAAATTTTGTGTGTGCAACAGAAAGTGTAAAAGTCAAATAAAAATCATGGAATCATTGTCAAAACTTTTAGGTGTGAATTATTTTAATCAACATTTATTTATTAGGCTTCGATTAGAAAGTTCTTGAAACTCATTAGCGCATTAAAATATTTCATTGAAGTTTAATTTAAGTTGAATTTATGGAAATTTTCTACACCTTTTTTTATTCAAAATTCAATCAGAACAATATCGATGTTGAGTCCCGTTACAAAACGTTATCTTTCTACTTTCATCTTTTTTTCTTTTCAAGAGGAAAAAAAGAATATTGAATCGTTTTAATGACCTTTTAAAGCACAAACAATCCTAAAAATATAACAAACAGCAAGAACGAAATCGAGACTTTTTTTCGATTCACCGTTATGGGAATGTGGGACAGTTGGAGATGTTTGCAAAAAAACTTCATTGAAAGATTTATTTAATAGGCTTTCTGTTATTGTTATGGATCACCGCAACGGCAAAGGCCCTGCCAGATCCAACATCAAAGAATGAAGTAACCAGCTCAAAGAACATTGTTGGTGTCGCTTCGCAAATCATCTCAAATGCATTAATGAGAGTAAGAAGAAATTTATTTGAATATTTATGATGGAATTTTGTTTAACAAATTTTTTATGAAGGGACAAGCCGACTCGACATCGAATTATGTTTTCTCTCCAATTGGATATGCAACAATCCTTTCGATATTAAGTCAAGGAAGTTTTGGAAAGACACGACAGGAAATCTCTCAAGTATTGGAACAACCAGATAATTTTGAAGAAGGTAAAATAATTTAATAAATTATGCTTCATTACTGACATCCAACATATTTTTCTATAATTGCATAATAGTTGCATCAGCTTACCGATTAGCACTTTCTGCATACACTGGAAACGATTCAGAAATTGCTCCACAATTTAAAACATGGTTTTATATTTACCGCAACAACACTGCCGAAGAAAAGTTCAAGAAACTTTTAACTGACGATTATTTAGTTGAGATTAAAGACATTGATCGTTTCCCTTATGATTTCGATTCGCCGAGAATTGCTGAAGAAGACGATGCTACAAACAGCAAAGATATTGCACAGTTTGATGATCTTAAGAATACCGAACCAAAAGACGACATGGGAAGCATCGATGGCTTTGACACTCTCAAGACAAATGATGACGAAACATCTGCAAAAGTTGAAGCTGCAATTGCTGAATATGATATGTTGAATCAAGATGAAAAGAACAAAGTTTCAAAGTTCGACAAACACGTTGAAGATGAACAATACGTTGAAGTCCCAGAGATCAAGAAAGAAGAATTGCAGAAGAAGAAAGACACAAGCGAGAAAGAACATTTGAAGAAGAAGTTGCAAGCAAGTGAGGGACCTGAGAAGATTAGTCTTCCTTTCAAGAAATATTTAGACGATTCAGAAGAGATAATGGACGCAACAGAGAATAGAAATTTCGTTAGAAGAGTATGTAAACATAGTTCAAGTGCCTTTCACTCTCAAGTATTGTTTGAAAATTATTTAAATTTAGTTCGGTCGTGCACAGCCGCTGAGCCGAGAAGGAGACGTTACATCAGCACTAAGCGGTAACTCAATTGTTGGTCGAAAAGGTGGAGATTCATCAAGCGAATTAGAGTCGAAAATGTTGCTATTTAACGGACTTTATTTCCGAGGTCATTGGGCTGAACCTTTCATGGAACTTCGATCAGATGATACGAAATATTTCCATGCTCTCAGTGGCGATCAAGATATCAAGTTTATGTTGACTTATGGAGCATTTAAATATGCTGACATTCCATCTAAACAATTAAAAGCTGTTGAGTTACCATACAAGGTTTGAAATTTTTTCATTTATTCAATTCATTTTAATAAATTGTTGTCATTAATCATAAATAGAATGAAAGATACGCAATGTTGATTGTAATGCCTGAAACAGTGAAAGATTTGAAACATTTCTCACGTGAATCAGACTACAATTCAGTTAATGAGATTGTTGCACAATTAGAATCTTCTGACCTGACGCTTTATGTGCCTAAATTCCGAATGGAATGTACAAGTCGCGCTGAAAAAGCTTTGGGCAAGGTAAGAACTTTTTTAAAGTCATGAATGCTGATAAAAGTTTATTCATTGGTTTTTTTATGATTTTATTTTGTAACAGTTGGGATTAACGACACTTTTCACATCAAAAGCCGATTTAAGTGGCATTACTAAAGACGCAGATAATTATCAGATTGAAGAGCTTGTGCAACATGTTGCTGTTCGTGTTGATGAGAATAGCAGCAGTAGCAGTGCTTTAAGCGGTAGAGTATTAAAGAGTAACAACTTAATGAAGATTACAAATTAATGCTTTAATTAACTTTCAGCTGGTAATGTTGAAGGAAGAGTGAACGCTAAAGCGATGGAATTTAGTGTTGACAAACCTTTCTTGTTCTACGTTCGAGATGTTGCTCAAGACATCATTCTTGCAGCTGGAAAGATTGTCGAAGTTCCAGTCGAAACTGAAATTCCTATAAGCTTTAATTGATTTTATTGGGAAGACGAGGAGGAATTTTGTTACTTTAAGTCACTGATTTAATCACTTGGAAATTCTTTCATTGATTAATCAACATAATTTATTTTTAATTAATTTGTTTTACAATTTTCAAGTACATGCCTTAATTAACTCATAATTAAATTATTGAGTTTTTAAAAAGTTAAACTTTGAGTTATTTGTATTCAATTGAAAATTCTCTTTCAGAGATGAAGTTTAGGAAGAGTTTGCTTGGTTTATGAATTTTTTATCATTGTAGATAATTTTTTTTAATGCAATGATGAAGAAAATTCATCATAATCTATTAGGAAACATTGTAAATGCAATGCACAAAGTTCATAAAGCAAGCATTATTTTCTATGGTTTCACTTTCATGTAACTTGAGTTGATTCCTGAATGAGTTTGTTGCAATAATACTTACTTGTAAGTCTTCACTTTAAACTTTCCGGATAAAGCCTTTTAATCTGTTCTTCGAAGAACTTCTTGTACGTTGGTTTCTCATCAACAGTTGCTGGTAGGTGATGACCACTTTCATGATGAAATATTACTGGATCGACAAAAGCTTCTTCTAAAAGCAAATGCATGCTGTGAGGTATAACTTGGTCTGACGTTCCTGACACATGAAGTGACGGAATATTAATTTTTTCCTCATAAAATGAATCGTGTTGAGATGAAACAGATTTGAATGCACTGACGAGGATTATGAATTTGGGATTGATTGGTGTAACTATTTAAATAAAAAGTTTATTGTCATAATAACAGGAAAACTAATAAGATAAACTTACGAGATTTCTGACTCATTGCACATACGACAGAAAGAAAACTTCCTCCTTGACTAAAGCCGAGAATTCCATCGTAATTCCCTTGCTGCCACGTTTCCTCAAGGCATTTCAAACTTTCATCAAAACCATGTAAACCCAAACCTTGCTCTATGTTGAAAGTACCGTCTACTTGGTTAAACCACCATCCACACTGCCCTTCAATCACTTCACCTCCCTCTTCAAGAGCTTTTGCTTGGTGCGGCGCATTAATAAACTCAAAATTTGCTTGAGGTTTTAGAAACTTGCGAAATGATCCAATTTTATTTTTAAATTGCTCAGCATTTTGCCGATAGCCATGCATGCACAACACATTTAGCTTTGGCTTTTCAGTCACATTCAGAGATTTTAATTCCTTTTTCACTTCTTTTACTTTATTATTCATTACAAAATTCGAATTTTGTGAGTATTTACGAAATAATTGAAAACGTTTTTGAAATGCTGGCCAGCACAACATTGAAGTTGATTATAAAATTTTTTTGATTTCATTTCAGTTCATCGTCGAAATTTTAATGCATGGCGGAATGGTTCGAGATAACTGTTTTATCAGAACTTTTCACAACATCATAAAGAATGTTGAGGATGATAGTTTGTGAAATGACGAGGCTGATTATTGAAAATAACAATTACAAGTTGAAATCAAATGAAATTTGTTTTATGAAGCAAAGAAAATTAAAGTCATTGTACGGTTCTTACGAAACATTTGAAGGGTTCAAAATCCAAATAAGACAAATTAAAATATTTGATCCTTTGAGCAATAAAATAAGAAAAAAAACTTTTCTGAATTAAAGTTGTGTGACAAGTTCAATTATTAATTAAAGCAAGTTTTCATTGAAATATTTATTTATATGTCGAAATTGTATTTTTTTGTCAGAAAGAAATTTCATTTTGTCTTAACTTTTATAAAACAAACTTGTATTTGCTCTCTCCAAGATGTTAAAATATTATTTTATTTAAGTGCTTACCATAGCTTACTTGTATTGTTAAAAATGTGTTATACATAATAAAGTGATGGATTCGCCTGATAATAATGAAGATTTCGCTGGGCGTTTGCTTCACCAAGGTAAATTTACAATATTTTGAAACTTTTATTGAGTTCAGTGAAAATTATTATTTGTGTTATTTAACTTTCTTATCAGATAATGTATCTCAAGCGTATCAAAGAGGTACTTTGAAATAATTAAGCTAATTACACTATATTAGAAATTATTTCAATGTCATTAACATGTAGAAATTGATTTATTTAAAAAATATTGAAGGAAAAGAAAAATCTTGCATAATTCCTTTGCCAATAAAAAAGAAGAATTGAAACAACAAAAAAAAAATTACTTTCGGAAATGAAGCATAGAAATTTTGACATGAACATTGTCTCTTTATGTATCAAAAATCAATTTTCTAACAATAGCTCGTGCTGCGTGCTCAGCTCAAAGGCTTCGCTACGATTTCTTTTAAAAATGGAAACAAATGTTTACAATTCAACATGAAAACCATCTCATATTACATCTTATACAATTTTCTTTATTTTGTACTTGTAATTCAGTAATACAGACAATACGAAAGAGCCGCTTCAATAGCTTTTCGTTGTTGCTTCCTACTTCGCTTGCTTTATGGCTCTCTTCATGCTTCGCTTTTCTGCTCATGTAGCTTATTAATCCAATTTTATTTAACGTTATGCGTAAGCTTGAGGCATTGAGTTGGCAATTACTAAACGTTTGCTACAGACAATAGTTGGGGTTTGCCCTTAAATAAAAAAATGTTTTCAAATTGCTATTCTCAAAACAGGAAATGGAAACAAATTATTAAACGAAGAGATTTTAATAGAAAGAATTCTTTAATTTATCAAGCTGCACTTTGGGACAATGTTGACCTCTTATTGGATCTTCTTCAAGAAGACCACGACATCAATTGTGTTGATTCGTGGGGAAGAACGCCGCTTCATGCAGCAGCTGTTTCAAGCAACTCAAAATGTTTACAAGTTTTGATAAATGCGGGGGCCGATATTAACAAACAATGTGGGCTGAGAGGTGAGAACAAAACTGCGCTTCATCTCTGTGCTGAATTGGGATATGAGACAAATGTCGCGACATTGTTAAATGCTCAAGCATCATTTACTATCCGTGACATGAACGATTTAACTGCATTGGATCTCGCAAGACGAAATGGACACGGAGATTGTGAAAAAACATTACAAGCTGCGATTGGTGAGTTTATAATTTTTTAGAAATTTATTCATCTAATTAAACAGTTAGTGAATCCATTAAAGCGTGAAAAGCATGATGGAGCGGAAAACCTCAATTTGCATTTATTATGAGTTAATTCCACATTATTTATAATTCTCGTGGGAGAAAACTTTGTCATATTAATAATTTTAGAAATTTATCCTTGAGTGGAAAAAGAAGAAAATGGCGGGAAATGATTTCCCACCCACCCACAATTATACGAGAGGAAATTTCTTTTATTCTCTGACTTCTCTTCAATTGTTTACAAATATTTTTCATTCATGAAACACCCGCACGTGCTTTTGTTCGCCTCTCTCTATTTGTGGCTCCATCGTGCCAAATGCTTGAGATTTTCTCTCAATCTTCGCTCGCAATTATCGATTTTTCTTTTGAAAGCATAAAGCTAAGAAAAAAAGAACTTTTTCATTCAATCAGCAGACGGTAAAAGATTTTAATCAAAATTGAAGTTTTCATCACCAATTTTACGCCTTTTCGGTTGTTGTGCTGTGAAGAATTAATCAAATTAATCATTAGATACGTAATTGTACGCGTTAATGATCAAATAGAATAAAAGTTTCTTACCGCTGAGTTTTTTTCCGCAATAGTTTGAAACATATTCGCAAACTATTCAAACACTCACACGAAGTTTGTTATTAGGAAACTTAATTACAATTTGTGATCAAATAATGTCGTGGAACTTTCACGAAATCACAAAAGTTGGTGCTGAAAGTGCTTTAGATGCATGCGATTATTTTGTTGATGAGGTCATTGAACCATGGAAGGTTTTAGGTAAAGAAATGTGTGGGTGTGTGATGACGAATGACTTTTATAAATAATCAACATCGTTAACAAAGATTGAGTGACATTTAATTAAATTTTATTATCTTTTCTAATTGATTTTTAGATTCTCGTGAACAAGTTCGACTGATGAAGCACAATGAATTGCGAGAAGCTGTGAATGGGAATGAAGAGACGAGAACTCGAGTTTTGCTTGATGCAATCGGTGCAGAACGTGAAATCATCGTGAACATGGCACCGTCTGGTCAGAATACGCTTTTGTTCCTTGCGTCTTCATTAGGAAGTGAGAAAATTGTTGACCTTCTTTTTGATGCTGGTGCTGATGGTCGATCACATCCAGTGACAAATTATTCGCCACTTTACATTTCCTGTCACAATGGACATTTGAATGTTTCGAAGTTAATTCTGAAAAGATTTCCTGAACTTGTTCATCAACTAACTGTTGAAAAGTGGCTTCCATTTCATGCTGCAGTTATCAATGGACATGTCGCGATTGTCGAGCTTTTGATCAAATTCAATTATCCGGAGAATGTTATGATAAATTTCAGAGATCCTTTGGGTGAACTTCATTGGCATCTCCCATTCGATCCAAACGCTCAAGATGTGACATCACAAAGCGCTCTTTATGTTGCTTGCTTGCTTGGCAATAAAGGATTAGTTGAGCTGCTTTTAAAATGGAAAGTAAAATGCACAAAAATTAAAAACGAACTCGATGAGTCACCGGAGAAAAGGAAATCGCCAGCTCAAGTTCTTTCACCTTTAAGTCCAAGTGGACGACGAGTTTCTCTCGGAATCATGTCGATCATGTCAAGATTAAGTCTTGGACGTGAACAGAATGAAGAAGAAACTTCAACTGACCATTTTCATAATCCAATTGATGTGAATCTTCCTTGTGGAGCTGCAAGAGAAACGGCACTGCTTGCATCTGTTCGTGGAGGATTCTGTGATGTTTCTCATATTCTTCTCCAACACAAAGCTGATCCAAATATCATCGCTCGCCCATTAGAAGATCCACAAAACGATCCAAGACTTGTTGATGAAATTTATGGCTTTTGTAACACGCCGTTGGCTGAAGCGACGAGACAAAAATCAATTTCAATGGTGGATTTATTACTGAAATATGGCGCGAAAGATGACGAATCGAATGCTTTGGCAATTGCAATTCAAAATAACGATGAACAAATTACTTGTCGTCTTCTTGCCATCAAAGCACATTCCGATCCTGATTATAAGATTAACAAGAAAGCGATCACAACACCAGACACAGAATTCCGTCCGCTTCTCGGTAATTTAACGTTCAGCTCTTTGTTCCCCAACACGCCAACAATGATAAACTGGCATAGTCACAATTTTCGTTTGACAACTTTAAAGACAAATTGGTTAGTTGAAGCTGCACTTTATTGCAATGCGAAGTTGAAAGGTCACCCGAAATCTCATCAAGTATCACTTTCAGCTATCACACGAATCGACGTTTCTCACAATTCTTTGACTGAAGTTCCAAATGAGTTGTTGACGTTGATAAGTTTGAGATATTTGAATCTAAGTCAGAACAAATTGAATTTTGTTCCTGTTGAAGATGTGACGACGCCTGTGAAGACGAAACGTGACAAGAAGTTTGAATACAACGTTCCAGTTCTTGAAGAACTTTATCTTCAAGATAATCGTCTCGAGTCAATTCCATCGTCATTATTTCGCCTACCGAGTTTACATATTCTTGACATCTCGAATAACAAACTTCAAGAACTGCCATTTGATTTATGGAAGTCACCGAAACTTCGCGAACTCAATGTTGCTTTTAATCTTCTGAAAGATTTGCCAAGCTTGCCACCTGAAGAATTATGCTGCAATTCATCAGACGCTTTAAGTCCCGTCGCCGACGCTTACTTGTTCAACAATTTGGGTTATGACGAAAAAGGTTTCACAACTCGTAACACGGTGTCAAAAAATGAGCTTATGCGACACAATGTCTGGTCAAAGTCACTCGAAGTAACTGACCAAGAGTTGCGTTTATCAGATGC
This sequence comes from Clunio marinus, assembly GCA_900005825.1. Classification (NCBI taxonomy): domain Eukaryota; kingdom Metazoa; phylum Arthropoda; class Insecta; order Diptera; family Chironomidae; genus Clunio; species Clunio marinus. The sequence goes on along the minus strand of CVRI01000014.1, from coordinate 205,102 downwards.
AAAGAACGACCAATCAGTATCGCAACTCAGCAGCTTAAATCTCGCAAATAATTTATTCACAAGTATTCCACTTGCACTTCCTTGTTTAGCTGTTAACTTAACACGATTGAATCTCAGTTACAATTCACTTCGATCGATGGGACATATCACAAGCTACCCATCGAGTTTAAAGCAGTTGGACTTGGGTCATAATGAAATTAGTTGTTGGCCGAGTTTGCCGAGAATTGCTGCATCTGATCCACATTTAGCTTGTTACAATCCACAAATTGAACAACAAAAGATGACTGGAAATGCTGCATCATCGAAAGCTTCATCAACTTCTTCATATTCTTCAGATGTTCAAGTTCAAGTGAAAGCATCGACAAGTTCCAACAACATCACGTCATTGAGAACAGCAGTCATGAAGTCAGTTTGCTGTCATCGACGTCATTTGCGATTGGATTCCTTACGAACATTAATTTTAGCTGACAATTTATTAACAAGAATTCAATTATCAACTGACGATGTGTCGACACTTGGCGAATCTGACGAGTTTGAGTGGAGTGTCGTTGGAGTTGCAAAGTCACGTTTGATCTTTCCAAACCTTTCAATGCTCGACATCAGTAATAATTGCTTGAAAGAAATTCCAACGACAATTCATGAATTGACCAACTTGAGCGTGTTGAACATTTCTGGAAATGCTGACGTTAATGAGTTGCCACCACACATGGGATTGTTGTCAAGATTATGGAACTTAAACACTCGCGGATGTTCACTTCAAGAACCTTTAAGGTCGATGATTGACAGTAAAAAGTACAAAACGATGGACATCATCGGCTACTTGAAGTCTGTCTTTGAAGATGCTCGAAAATACGCGAGAATGAAGCTGATGGTTGTGGGAATTCAAAGAATTGGCAAAACAAGTTTACTTGAAATGCTGAGAAATGAAAGTGGCGGAAATAAAAACCAAAGAAAGCAAGTCGATCATTGGGCGAAGCGAATGGGACATAAAAACATTATAAACACAAAGACAACACGAGGAAACAACATTTCAACAGTTGGCGTTGACATTGGCGATTGGATTTGTGATAAGCGTCGATCAAGTGGACACAATCATGGCCCGGTTGTGTTTCGAACTTGGGATTTCGGTGGTCAAAAGGAATATTACGCAACTCATCAATATTTCCTATCGAAGCGAAGTCTTTACCTCGTGTTGTGGAGAATCATTGACGGCAAGAAAGGTCTCGCTGAAGTCTTGCAATGGCTGGGAAATATCCAAGCACGAGCTCCAAATTCACCTTGCATTATTGTCGGCACACATTACGATGAAGTTGGTGAGAAGTTTCCACCGAAGAAAGCTGAAGAACTTCAGCAAATTATTCGTGATCGATTCATTGCGATTGCTGATGCTGAGAAGATGGGATTGCCGAGAGTTCTCGATTCAATTGAAGTGTCGTGCAAGACTGGACATAACATCAAACTTTTAGCAAATTTAATCTACGACACAGCGTTTAGTCTTCGTTTGCCAGGCTCGAAAGATTATTTGCTTCAACAACGTGTCCCAGCGAGTTATTTGACACTCGAAGATGTCGTTGGAACAATCGCTTATCAATTGCGACAGAATGGAGTTGATCCGGTGTTAAATGCTGACAATTATCGTGAAATGGTTGCACAAGAAATGCAAAATCGTGGACATAAAGGATTTCGTGATAATTCTGAGTTGAATCAAGCGACGATGTTCTTACATGACAATGGCGTGTTGTTGCATTACGACGACGCAACTTTACGTGATCTTTACTTTCTCGATCCTCAATGGTTATGCGACATGCTTGCACATGTTGTGACGGTGAGGGAAATCAATCCATTTGCAAGAACTGGCGTGATGAAGATTGATGACTTGCAACATCTCTTCAAAAGCTCATGTCTTGGACCGACAAGTGACAACCGAAGTTACATCGTGAGTTTGTTGAATAAATTTGAAGTTGCATTGACGTGGGACTCGAGAACTTTGTTAATTCCTTCGCTGTTGCCAACTGAAGACGAGAGTTTGTGTGGTAAAGCGGTGACTGTGAAGATTGTCGCACGTTCCCGTGGATGGGCGATGAGATCGAAGAAAAGTTTGCCAATCGGTGGACCTTTGGAAGAAAAACGAGAACAAGCAGATGAAGTAAATTACGAAATTTATCCCGTTGCACGACCAGACAAATCTTTGTCTCGATTACTTCTAATGTCGTATTTCCCTTCTGGCTTTTGGAGTCGTTTGATCACAAGAATCTTAGCAGATGATCAAGTTGTCGATGCTTTGCGGTGCATTTATCCATTGACACGTGAAGCAGCAACAAATCCAAACTTAAACATCGCTTTGAATCAAAGCGTTTCGTTTTATTGGTCAATTTGGCAAACTGGTCTTGCTTTGTTTTATGGAAATATTCAAATTTTTAAAATGCGCGAAATTCCATTTACATGTCAATTATCGCCTTATCGGAATCAAAACAATCGCTTTAAACTAAAGCAAGAAGGTTTATGGTGCGACATTGATTTGATGTCACAAAGCATCATGGAGTTGACATTTCCAATGCATGCAATTGGTGTGAAGCCTTCTAATGTCGATCTGGGAATTGAAATGGAAATTGAAATCAACATTCAGAGTGTCACACAATTGTTGGCTCTCATTGTTGATCACATCGACTTGTTGCTTGAAGATTGGTATCCGACATTAGGAACGAGATTTGTTCACACGAGTGAAGGAAAGTTTCTCGTCACACGACTAGTTCCATGTCAGAAATGTTTACTTCGTTGCGAAGAACGAAGCAATCAACCGCCGCCATCATCAAGCTCCAAACTCTCAAAGGCGGCAATTTTCAAGCGACTTTCACTTGATAGAAATCGTGATGGTGAGTTGAGCGGTTTGAATGAATTTTCTGGAATTTTGAATGAAATGGCGGCTGTTGGGACGTCGAGAAAGTCTCAAGATTCCCTTCAAGGATATTCTGACTGTGATTCAGGAGTTGATCCAAACTCCGCTTGTTCGTCAAGAACGACGTCAGTTGAGGGACATCCATTGATTGGAACTGACTCACTTCCACCTCCCAGCTATTCATGGATGGTCGAAGAATGCATTTTGGCAGCTTACGATAAGAAATCAATTCAATGTCCTGTTCATGGAGAGATTGATTTAAGCTCAATCACACCCGACGTCAATTTTCTCGATTTATCCGACGCAAATCTCATCAAACCTGAAGACATCTCTCGAGGTCAACTTTTGGGACGTGGTGCGTTTGGATTTGTCTTCAAAGCAACTTATAAGATGCGTGGGAGTAATCGTCATCTTGTGCCTGTTGCCATGAAAATGCTTCAACCAGTTGCGCCTGGTCCAAGAGCAAATCAAAGTGCAATCATCGCTTATAAAGCTGCTTTAGGTAAATGGGAACGCGACCCATTGCAGCACTCATGCAAAGCTTATTGCACAGCACGACAAGAACTTAGCGTTCTTCTCACTCTTCGCCATCCAAATATTGTTCCATTAATCGGTGTTTGCACGCAACCACTCGCACTTGTCCTTGATCTCGCGCCGAAAGGTGGTCTCGACGTGACGCTTCGTCATTATCGAAGAAATGGAGCTCGCATTGGTCCTTATTGCTTTCAATCGTTAACACTTCAAACTGCACGAGCTTTGGAGTATTTGCATCGTCGTCGTGTCATTTATCGCGATTTGAAGTCGGAAAATATTCTCGTTTTTGAATTTCCCGATCCCCACACTGAAGATCATCCCGGAAATTCAGTTCACATTAAGATGGCTGATTATGGCATAAGTCGAATTGTGTTGCCATCGGGAAGTAAAGGTTTTGGTGGGACGGAAGGTTTCATGGCACCGGAAATTATGAAACACAATGGAGAAGAGGAATACACGGAAAAAGTTGATTGCTTCAGCTTTGGAATGTTTCTTTATGAGTTGATTTCATTAAGACAACCATTTGAAGGTCACGAAGCTGTCAAAGAATGCATTTTGGATGGAAATCGACCAGTTTTGACACAACGTGAAACTCAATTTCCAACTTATTGTCTTGATTTGATGGTTTTAGCTTGGGATCAAAATCCCAAGGTTCGTCCGACTGCAAGTCAAATTGTATCGATTGGAAGTGCGCCAGAATTCACGCATTTATTGGATGTCGTTTCATTATCACATCCTGGATCGGTTCTTCAAGGCTTAAGTTATCCAATATCCGGACTTGATCAAGTGGAAGAGAAAAGTTTAGGATTTGAGCTTTGGCTTCCATGTTCCAATTCTCGCATCGATCTTTTGCTGTGTTCATCGAAAGGTTGGCAACAATATCACAAAATTTTATGTCCACAACTCTTCACATCCATTCAGCAACAACAAATGATTCTAAATAAGAACGTTGGGGGAATGAAGTTGACTTGTTGCTGTATTGTGGACTCAAATATTTGGATTGGCGATTCTGACGGCAACATTCACGCTTTCAATGCTTCTGATTGTTCTCATTTATTCTCATATTCACTTGAGATAGCTGAGAATTGTTCTGTAGTGACGTTAATGTCATTAGATAAATATAATCGCGTTGCTGCTGGTTTATCGAATGGAAGATTATTTTTATTAGACTCAACATTGATACCCAAAACATTTGCAAGTGCTGAAGGAAGTTTCGTTCTAACCGAATTGGGATCTGGCGAACAATTGTTTAGTGCTTGTTGTGTTTGGAATGAGATTGGAACGTACGAGATTTGGTGCGGTGAAACAGACGGAGTTGTGAATGTTTTCTGTGTTAATGAGTCTGGCGTGTCAGATCATCATCCATTGACACACTTTGAAGCGTCACTGCCGTCGAAAGGACTCTACGTTGCCAAACTTTACGCTACTACTCAGCACGTCTTCTCATATGTTGCACCAAGTTGCATTCTTTATCAATGGAATAGTCGCGAGAAAGTCATTGAAAACAAACTCGATTGTTCGAAATTAATTCCATGTTCTGAGAGTTTGAAAAGTATTCAAATTGATGAACATTTGAGTCCGGGAAAATGTCAAATTTCGTCACTTGCTGTGCTTCGTAATGAGCTTTACATTGGCACGACTTGGGGATGCCTTATAATTGTTGAGAAACATTCACTTCGTCCAATCACCGTCTTTAGACCGTTTGAAGAAGATGTAAGTGAAGAAGTTTTAAAGAATTTCTCTTGATAATTAATTTTAATCTTTTTTTCTTCAGCTTTTAACAATCATTCCACTTCCAATGATTTCTGAATCCGATCCGCCGCTAATTGTGACAATTGGTAAAAGTTATCGATCTCTTATTGATCGCTATACTGATGTCAAGACTGTCAATGTAACAACACCAAATATTTCAGCGTCAAATTCAACAATTGCTGATAAGCACGCCAAAGAATTCTTGCAGCGAAGTAGAAGCAACAACATGCACGCACTTCTTTGGCGCGCTGATCATTGGACACAATTTTAAAATTCCATTTTTGACTCTTTTTCTTTTAATCGTGTTGAATGTGATAATAAAAAAAGTTTTAATCATCCAACTATAAATAATGTGTGAGTGTTGAAGTAAATAATTTAATTTATAAAAAGTAAGTTGCGCAAATAAAAAAAAATGTTGAAAAAAAAAATTTTATAAGGTCGTAAAATTTATTTTGACTTCGTTTTTTTATTAACATTTAGTTTATGTGATTCTTTGAATGTCAACTTGACATTTCTAAACAGTCAGCAGTTCGTCATCGCTCGCCAACTGGCATGATGGTCAATTGAGATATGTTGACATTGTGAGGTGTTTCGAGAAGAAATGAAACTGTCTCTGCCACATCTTCAGCTGATAGACATGGCATTTGTTTAAAGTAGTCATCGTTGTTATCAGCAAATCCACCAGACACAACAATATCAGTTTTGACAGAGCCTGGACTCAAGTTTGTCACACGAATTTTCTCGTTGTTATCGACAATCAATTCTTGACGTAAAACTTCTGACATTGCTGTTAGCGCGTACTTTGTTGGTGGATAAACATTCAGTCTTGCTCCCGAAAATGGAATATTATGTCCCAACACTGAGTTAATATTGATAATCATTCCATGTTCATTAGAATTTTTAATGAGACGGACAGCTTCTCGTGTACAATGAACAACTCCAGTTAAGTTAGTGTTGATGACGTTGTTCAAATTTTCAGCTGTTTCTTCGCCTTCCCCAAGAATTTTTCCATTAAAAAGTATGGCAGCATTATTTACTATGATATGAACGACTCCGAATTCTTCTTCAATCCATTTGAATGCTTCTTTGATTGATTTAAGATCAGACACGTCGCACTTTTTAACATAAATTTTTCCACAACCTCCATCGAGATTTCTTGCGATTTCTTCAATTTTCTCACTTCGTCTTGCTAATCCTATCACAACAATTCCATTCTTCGCAAAATTCTTCACAATTGCCGCACCAATGCCAACTGAAGCACCAGTTACAACTGCGATTTTCCCAGCCCACTTTTCCATTAATTAAGCAGTCGAAGGTTCAAAAGTCTTTCTCACACTATTCACTTATGTTGAATGAATTATCTGCAATTAAAAGGGTTTCTGACATACATTTTTAAGAATGATTATCTTGAGATAAGATAAACAACAAGTGCTTGAACAAAATCATTCATTTTATTATTAGATATTTAACTGAACAAGTCAAATACTTGAATTTATAAATCAGATTCCACGAAAGCTTGCAAGAAATCTTTCACCAAAATATTTGCTTTATTTGGGAAGTTTCTGAAGTAAGCGTTCATGTACAAAAGATGTCGTGGTAATGACATCTCTTCAATGCCTTTTCTTTGTGCAAAAATAATCTCTGCGGCAGCGTCTTTTGGATTAATCATTGGCATTAAGCTTTGGAAGCGAATTTTGACTTTCTTGCATAATCCAGTGTCAACCATGTAGGGGAAGATTGTCGTGAATTTTATCTAAAGAAAGTTTGAAAATATCTGAAAACATTCAATTAAAGGAAATTTATAAACAAACTTTTGATGTTCCATTTGACTTGCAACGAAGTTCTTCTGATAAAGCTTCTTGAACACCTTTGACAGCAAATTTAGTTCCACAATAAGGCACTAAATTTTGGAATCCCATGACGCCAGCCATCGATGATAAAGCAACAATGTGTCCGTGGTTATTCTCAATCATTTTCGGTAAGAAAGCTTCGTACATCCAGAAGTGTGCTACAAGGTTAATGTCAATGGTCTTTCTTATCTCATTCTCGGTATGTTTGAGTAAATCATGAGACGGCATGATACCGGCATTGTTAACGAGAATTGTCACAGTTCCCACATCTTTCTGAACTTTGCTTCCAGTTTCCAACACTTTTTCACGGTTTGTTACATCAACGCTAATATTTTGTAGAAAAAACATTTCTTATCAAATATTTTTATTTATAAATTGAAGTTTAAATCAAACGATAAGATACGATGATTATTATTCTAAATCTCGGCTTTATCAATTGAACTTACGTGTATCCATGCGCCTTTCTACCTTTCGACTTGATCAATTTCACGGTTTCAAGGTTCAACTGTTCGTTAATATCCCAACAGACAATGGTGGCACCAAGCTCGGAATATTGAAGTGCGAGTTCTTTTCCCATGCCATGACCCGCTCCAGTAATCAATACAATATCGCCAGATACATCACGAGGCTCTGAAGTGAATAAATTAATCGCACTTTCAATTGTTCTATACCAGAATTTCAGTTGGAGAATAATAATTTCGAAAACAAGGTAGAAAACGTTGAAAATCGTCTCCCAGATATTTACAGAACTGCAAACACGCAATTGTAATTAGAATTAACATTTCTAATAGCATTTGCAAATGAATTAATAATTACTTCTGATTATCAGCCATTTTTTGCCACACTGTATCGTCACGAACGTGTTCACTTGTCCGCTTACTGAAACCGAATGACTGAGAACTTTCTGAACATTTATTTCATTGTATACTGTGCAATTTCAACATTATTTCAACATTCCTAAAGGTTATCAGTCGAACAACGATAATTCACTGAAACAGATAACGAACGATGTTTGAGAAAAACTGGGCTGGAATTTGATAAAATAAAAGTGACGACATCGTAATTCGCTTTACTATTTTTATTATTATTTAATCTTTGCATGTGAATGTGACACCAAAAGTGCAAATGACAAAAGGCAATTAATAGGTTACATTATTTAATTAAATTGAAGAGAGAATTTTATGTGACAATAAATGTGTGTAGAAACCAATATGAGAAAGAAAGAGAAGAAGTTTACATGTCAGACTCAACTCCACTGCTGAAAAAATCTCTCACGAGATTGCTGGCTTCACTTGGGAACAGTCTTAGGAAATTATTGAGATAGAACATGTAACCTACATTTGAAATAAATTATTAATTGATGAAGAGTTGAAATAAATCTTTAACAAATTCTTACGTGGAACTGTCAACTCGCCAAGACCTTTTCTTTGAGCTGAAATTATTGCTGATGCAACAACTGACGGCTTCAATAATCGTAAAAAGTTTTCAAAGCGAATCTTTACTTTCTTACACAATCCAGTGTCCACCATGTAAGGGTAAATGCAAGTAAATTTAATCTGAAAGTTCAAATGCCAAGTGTTTAGTTATTAAAATTAAATTATCTTGATTTCCTTCAAACCTTAGAGCTTCCATTAGATTGCAATCTCAATTCTTCCTTCAACGCTTCTACATGACCACGAACTGCAAACTGTTTGAACATAAATTTGTGTTAATTAATTTTAATGATTGATTTATCTTTACTTTTGATCCACAATAAGGAACTAAATTCTGAAGTCCAACAATTCCAGCAATGCTTGACATCGACACAATGTGTCCGTGATTTTTCTCAATCATTTTGGGAAGGAAGGCTTGGAACATCCAATAATGTGCGAGTGTATTGATTTCATACAATTTTCTAATTTCAGCTTCACTGTGCTTGAAGATTTCATGTTGTGGCATAATGCCAGCATTGTTAACTAGAATCGTCACATCGCCGATCTCTGTCAGAACTTTATTGCCAGTTTCGATAACTCTCTCTCGGTCAGTAACATCGACACTAAAATTATTGATTATTTTTCAGTTCATTGAGTTCATTTCAAATACTTACGTGTATCCATGAGCCTTTCCACCTCTTGACTTGATTGTTTTCACAGTTTCCTGATTCATTTGTTCGTTGATGTCCCAACAAACGACTGTCGAACCTAAAGCAGAGTATTGAAGCGCCAACTCTTTTCCAATTCCATGACCACTTCCAGTGATCAATACAACGTCATTTGACACATCACGCTCATTAACGCCTTTGAATGCGCGGTAAAATGATCGGAATGTGTAGAACCAAAATTTGACGAGTAGAAATGCAAGATCAAGTACAATGACAAGTGCATTGTAAATCAACACACTGGGATTGTTTTGTTGTCTGTAAGATGAATCAATATGATAGTCATGATGAGTATGCGGAAAGTATAATTTAATTTCAAGTTTGAGTTCAATGACACATTTTCGAATAAATAAACAGATTTGTTTCTGCCTAGCAAATTATTTACATTCATAGAAAACCGGTTTCTACGTTAGTTTGAGTGACTTTGCCCTTTAAAAGGAGGCTTCAACTTGTTTACATTATGTAATAAACTTCAATTCATTGACGGCGTGAGAGTAAATTGTAAATAAATTTTATTATCATAAATTGAGAACAATGCAGCTGAATTGCAGCAAGGCTGATAAATTGTTGCAACACAATTGACTTGAAGCAATCAGCCGTGAATTATCAGCCAATTATTAGAACAAAGTTGAGCGAATGTGCGAACAACAATTTCACTTTAAACTTCTTAATATTTAAATGAAAACTAATCGGAGTGAGGCCAGTAAGTTGTAACTTTACATTGTCTTCCTGTTTATTTCTTCAATGACTTTCACAGTCATGGCCACTACTTAAACACTCTGCAATTGTTTTCATCATCATAAAGTTGTTAATTTTTTCATTTTTTATTTTAAAACCAAACAATTCTTATGTTTAATTTATGAACTTACAACTCATCTGTCATTTCGTAAATTTATTGTTTCTATTTCACTTGCAACACAAAACTTTTCATTAATATTTATCTTTGAATTATTTTTTAAGATTTTCACTAATCCACAGATTTAAATTCCTTTTTTCTTTTCAAAACTCAGACACGACACAATCGATACGAAGAATGAAAAATGAATGAAGCAACCATGTGTTTATGTGAATTTATCTGAGAAGAATACTTTTGAGCTTGTGCCAGATGGTGCCTTCACAATGAAATGTGTTTCGTATTTGCGTTCACGAACGTTGAAGCTAGCAAAGCGTACAAATTTCTCTGAGAGGAAAAACATTAAGTTATGCAATTAAATGATAAAAATTTCTCAAATTTTCTTTTAAGTTAAATAAAATTTATTTTCCACCAACTGGGACTTTATTCTCATGCAGTTTAAGGCTGCTAATCCCTCATTTAATATTAAATTGTAAAATTTTTAAAAATTCAACCAGTTGACAAAGCAAGAATTTGTACAAGAATGTCTTGCACTGAAATCTTTTGCTTGCTTGTTTCTTTCTTAATCCCATTTAAATACGTTTCAAAAGAAACTTCTCGACCGTTTTCATTCAAATGTACAATTCTTAAAAGTTTAAAAAATTGTTTAATCAACTAAGTACATCTCGTCTTCACGCTAAGTATTATCTAATTAAATTAGCAATTAAACAAGACAATCATCAAAAGAAGCGAGAGGTAGCTTTAAAAATAAGTTAAACAAAGTTCACGGTAAAAGTGTTTTTCTTAACACAGAACGCATTTAAGAATATTTTACTAGTCAAATTGAATTTCAATTGAAAAGTCCTCTAAAAAGATGTGTTAAACACTTCAAGGTGATCCAAGCGTTATATAAACACTGAAGTACCCAAATATAAAAACGAACAAAGTAGAAATTAGTACTATTATGTAGTTGAGAACATGCTAAAGAATAATAAGAATAATAAGACTTCTAATTGTTGAAAAGCTGAATAAGAAGTTCAATAAAAAGACCTACGACAACATTTAAAGTTCGTCGACAAAATATGACCTTGAAACATACAAATCGGTCGCTTGCTGAAGTTTTGAACGTTTTCATGATCAAATCTTCATATATTTCGTGCCTCTTCATCAATTCTGATAGCCTAGAGAGTGTGAATGAACTTGAAAGCTTCTTTCGATAGAAGACTTTATCGTTTTAGTTTAAAACGACCTTTGGAAATCAATTGGAGTAGCATTTGACGATGATAAAACAAATTATAGAAATATTCAAATGTTTCTTCTGTAAGTAGCTTCAATTAATGTTATTTTGAGTATCTTTTGTTATGTAATTTGTTAAGTTGACTTTAATCTTTGTGCTATTAAACAACATGGAATTAAAATTTCTTAAAAAACGTTTATTTGTTACTTCAGAAGATTTGATTTGTTCTTCATTATACTTAATTATGTATTTTGCGTATTTACATCATTCTTTAATGTTTAACATTAATTCGACATTTTAAAGTCCTTGAACTGAGATTCCTTGATTTCATCTATTCTGTAAGGAACTCGAGTAACCTTTGGGAGAGAAACTTGTTCTTCCTCAATATGAAACAATTTTCAATTCAATATCAAGTTGTTAGCCTTGACGGATAGAAATTCTTTCGATTTATTAAGCCGCAAAAGTCATATACGAGATGACTTTTATTGTTATTCTTGTAAATCTGGAGAGTTTAAAAAACTNAATCGGAAACATTCTAACAATATTCCAAATTCAATCGGAAACTAATATTCTTCCTTTTCACCGAATTAAACCGGCGACACATTCCAAATTTAATCGGAAACCGAAATTTTCTGTCAAGCTTCTTCACCGAATTTAATCGGTCGCCATCTTGATTTTTCAAATTTCTTCACGAACAATCTTTTCCCTCTTTTTTCAATATTTTGTGTGAAAATATCTTTTCTTTTATGAAAATTACCTCGAAAACTTCTTTCACAACGCTGCCACCAAATGTAGAATCTGTAAATAGGTGGTTGTACGCAATGAAACACAAGTAATGACGGAGCTTCAAACTATGCTTCCGTTCTCTTTATTAGTTTCTTAACAACTGACTAATATCTACATCGAGTTCTACTACCTACACTAATACATTCAAATATCTATTCTCTACACGGATAGAAATTCTTTCGATTTATTAAGCCGCAAAAGTCATATACGAGATGACTTTTATTGTTATTCTTGTAAATCTGGAGAGTTTAAAAAACTCTGAAATATTCTTCAAGTTCACGGCTTTTGAGTTTAACAACTTATGAAAGATTCATCTTTGGGTCTTAACTTGACACAGAATTTATTTTAAATTTAATATTTGATGATCCTGGTAAATAAATACGAGTCGTATGCTAATGAAACCAAAAACACGCATATCAATTTGTTTGACTATACTGTTAGAATAAGCAAATAGTTCAAATTCATTTACGTACATATTGGCTGATGTCGATTTTGGTCATTTTTGTTGTTCTGCGACAAATATTCAATAAATATTCAATTTCGTAATGAAAAAACTTTAAAATCTACATGTAATTAAAATGTAATTATCATTTGTTCTATAATTAGCAGACTTAAAATTATTTAAAATTATTTTTAGACCTTAAATTAAACTGAGGTTGTGACACGAAATTTTGCATAATTTCAAAATTCATTTGGCAATCTAAGTTTGTAACATCAAAATCACGAAAGCGCAGTTTCGAACCACAACAACATTCGTTCGTGATGTGAATGAAACGATTTATTTCAGAAGAAACAAAGCCGACGTGAAAAGATCAATAACATTGTACGCATAATTTATTCTTCATTAACTTTATTTCACATTTATTGTCTTCACTTACCGATTTGATTGATTATCCGAATTGTTGTTTTCCATTCTTATTTATTTTTTTAAACGAAAAGAAAAAGAATTTTAAAAAGAAGCTTCAAGTTTATCCACCTTAATGATTGCACCGATAAAAATTTATGTGCTTCACGATCGGATGTATCAAGTCGACTAACTGGAAGTGAGAAAACTACTTCAAAACTCAACAGCATGAAAAAAATTTCACACACAACTAAAAAAATTTTTTTGTTTACATTTCGACCGTTGCCATGGTGAGTTTTGTAAAACGCACGTGGATTTTATTTGTGTTGAATTTTATTTCCTTCATTAGTGTTTGAATTTGTGGAAGCTTTAAAAGCTCAAAGAAAAACAAGCAAAGATAAAAATTACTGTAATGTTGATAAAAAGCTATCAATTGCATTATCAGTTGGAAGAACTTGTCCGAAAGCTTCAAGAAGCAATACATCAGCTTTGACAGCAGTTGTGTAATCAAGATAAGATATTTTGCCGTCTTTATCAATGTCAAACTTTTTCAAAGCAATTTCTACGAGATCTTTGACACTCTCATCGGGATCATCGTCTTGAGGATGTTTGATTAAGCTGTTTCTGTGAATGAATAAAAAATTATTTTTTTGATTGCATTTTAATTTATTTAGTCCTACCGTAATAAAGTAAACATTTCGTCGCGCGTAATGAAGTTGTCAGAGTTTAAATCGTAAACACGAAAACAATATGCAGTTTTCTCTGATAGTGTTCCTTTCAAGAACACTGACAATCCACAAATCCATCCTTCAAGTCGAATCGGTAATCCTTCAAATCCTTTATCCCATGTACAGAAAATTCTTTCCATTAGTGCTTCTTCTGTCACGATATCAAATGTGCTGTGTAGCAACTCACGAAAAACCGATCGATCAATTCCTTCAATAGTTGCGTTCTGTTTGTTGGCAATCAGGGAGTTGGAATTCATTGCCAGTTGACGGCTTGTTACTGGGCAATTGGAAACAAGTTTGCGGTAGATTCGCGATAAACTTTCCAACTCATTCCTGTAAATTATGGAAGGAAAACATCGGAAATGAATTAAAATCGCTTTAAAACTTATAGGGAAAAGTTGTTTTAATGTGAAAAGTTTTCCTCTTCCTTCACTCTACGGATTTCCGTCTTATAATAAATGGAATTCGTTTTGTAATGTAGCAAGAGAAATGAGCTTTGCCGAAGGTTGATTCGTTTTTAAATGAAAAGTTTGCAAACATCTTGAAATTTCTCATCAAATACAACGTGAGATGTTTTCATATTCTTTAATAAGAATAATGAGTCTTAAAGAAATATGCTTGAAAAGATTGATTAATTAAGTATTTTTACATTTTATGAAAAAACGAAATGTTCGTGATCGGAAGGGAATTCTTTAAGAACATTTAAATTGTTTCATTTACAAAATAATTAAAGAATGTTTTCGTAATCATTCAACTTACTTATTAAAATGTGTTTTCCGTTTAAGACTCTCAAGCACCTTTGGCTGAAGCTTCCCCATTTGTTCATCAACTTTCGATAAAGTTTTCGGACGTCTTTTCCTTTCACCTATCTGAGCTTGATCCTTAAGCTGCTTACTTTGACGGCGATTACTTAGGAATAATGAAACGCTACGAAGCAGCACCGTGCCGCTAGTCAAACTGTTTGAGTTATCCATGGTGAGTTGTTGTTCTTTCTGGTTTTCTTTTCTTTTCTTTCTTTGTTTGGTTTCACCCCACCACGAATTGGATTTAAGCCTTTCATGGAAATATAAAGAAAAAATTGGTTTGGCGTAAAGCAGAGAGAAAAACTTTTTTCATTTTAGTTTCAGTTCCTTTTGTTGTCAAACGGTGAAGGAAAAAAAAGCAAGGAAAATATTCTTGCTGGCATGGTGAAAGTTTTAGTTTCTTCATGAATGAAATTGCGTTAGAAATCGTTTTTTCCCGTCATTAATAATCCCTCAAATTTTATGGCTTCACTCAAGGTGGATAACCGCAAAGCGAACATCAATCATGTAAAAGTTTTGTCACAATCGCTCATTTTTTTGTTGTTGTTCTTTCTTTTGAATTACTTCAACAATCTTTAGTCACTTTAATTTAAGAATTTAAGAATCAACCAACATTTTTATTCCACCCACGATAGGAACAACGAACGATAAAAGATTACAGATGTGAAAGAAGTGAATAGAAATGGATTAAATATTTATTTTGCATGAATGAAAAATGAGTTTGTGCCAATAATGCCAATAAGATTTTATGGAAGCATGAGAAACGTTTTTGCCTTGGCATCGGAATGTCTTACTCAATTTATTACTGCCAAATGACATAGCATGATATCTAATCGATGTATATTTCATCAATTTCTGTAATATGAAAATTTATTGTGAGTTTAACTTAGAACGATTCAGTTTTCAGTTGGTATCAGAGTTCAAAGGGTTGCTTTTGTATATTTATCTACGTATTTATTTAATCTTCTTGACTTTTCGTTGCTCTGTATGTAGAACATAAATATTAACTTAGGAGATATTTTGAGAGTCAACAAAATAAAAGAAAATCATAAAATTTATTTTTGTTTATGAAGAATCTACAAGAATAATTTTATTGTGTTACAGAATGCAGGAATTTGAACGCCTATAAAATTGAGCAAACGATGTTTAGACATGCAATCAATTTGGCTGTAACTTGTTATTCGATGTATTTGTTCTATGAATTGCTGGACCAAAAGAAATTAAAGTGAAAAATTGTGAAAAATTGAAAATTTCAAAAGAATTGTGATAAGGATGCAGTTCAGAAAGTTTCAAATGGAATATTCCAGGTAACAATTGTAAGTACATTGAATAAATCAACTGAATTCTTCAAATTCATTTGAATATCAATCAACCATCATAACTTCCAAACATTTATCAAAACTTGACATGTTTCGAGAACTTAAGCTTTCGAAAGCTTCTTTTATTTTGACAAAAAGCTTCGCATGAGAAAACTTGTTTAGAAAAAGCTTTCCGGCTCAAAGTTTATGACGTCATGAAATGATAGCGTAAAGAAGAATCGATTTTTAAAAGTATGCAGATTATATTTCCATTCTACATGAAGGGAGAACTTTAAATTGTAATAAAACTCTGATTTCACTTTATATGATTTTTCAATTTCTTTTATCCTTACGACGCTTTGATAAAAGATTCATTCGATTAGAAATAACTGTGCACTTCAAAGTTTTACAATTTGATTCATGAAAATGAATAAAACTTTTCCTATTTCTTTTCCAAACCACTCAATTTTCTACCTTGAATCACTGAAATTTACGGTTTGTTACACAATTTCTTCTTTTACTCTTACCTTGAATTCCAAAATACTTTAGAAAGATTTTTCCTTGAAAAATTATTTAATAGAAATTTCAAATTTCGTTGCGTTTTCCTTCCAAAGAAGGCAGCCTTTGAAGGTAAGCAGAATTTTCTTGCCGTAAAAATAAAATCTTTACAGCTGAATGACGTAAATATGTTAAATGTTGATTTTTCGTTGCGAAGCAACGGAATTTTATGCTACAGGTTGATCGATTTAATTTATATCAAAATGAAATTTTAAGAACGAAAGTGAAATTTTGCTGCTCAAAGTGTTATTTTTTATTGCTGAATTTCATATTCATTTAATTTTTAAGCGAATGGTCCAATCTTGAAGCTTTTTATGTCCATGAATCCTTAAGTCGATTATGCGAAATTAGGCACAGTTGTGACGTTAAGAGATGGTGTAGTAGCCCACGTGTCATTATCAGATGATGTCGTCAACCAGGTTGTGTTGACTGATGGTGGAGCTGTCCATGTAACGTTAGAAGATGTTGTCAACCATGTAGTATTGGCTGGTGGAGTAGTCGACCAGGTTGTGTTGACTGAAGGTGGAACTGTCCAAGTAATGTTAGAAAGTGTTGTCAACCATGTAGTATTGGCTGGTGGAGTAGTCGACCAGGTTGTGTTAACTGATGGTGGGGCTGTCCAAGTAATGTTAGAGGTTGTTGTCAACCATGTAGTATTGGCTGGTGGAGTAGTCGACCAGGTTGTGTTAACTGATGGTGGGGCTGTCCAAGTAATGTTAGAAGTTGTTGTCAACCATGTAGTATTGGCTGGTGGGGTAGTCGACCAGGTTGTGTTGACTGAAGGTGGAGCTGTCCATGTAACGTTAGAAGTTGTTGTCAACCATGTAGTATTGGCTGGTGGAGTAGTCGACCAGGTTGTGTTAACTGATGGTGGGGCTGTCCAAGTAATGTTAGAAGTTGTTGTCAACCATGTAGTATTGGCTGGTGGAGTAGTCGACCAGGTTGTGTTAACTGATGGTGGGGCTGTCCAAGTAATGTTAGAAGTTGTTGTCAACCATGTAGTATTGGCTGGTGGGGTAGTCGACCAGGTTGTATTGGCTGATGGTGGGGCTGTCCAAGTAACGTTAGAAGATGTTGTCAACCATGTAGTATTGGCTGGTGGGGTAGTCAACCAGGTTGTATTGACAGGTCGTGTTGTCAACCATGTGGTATTGTCCGATGGATTAGTCGGCCATGTCGCATTTACTGGTCGCGTACTCAAAATGGTCGTGTTTACCGATGGTGTTGTAGCCCAAGTGGCATTAACTGCTGATGTAGTTAACCAAGTTGAGTTGACTGATCGTGGAGCTGCCCATGTAACGTTAGCTGATGGTGTTGTAGACCAGGTTACGTTAGCTGATGGTGTGGTTATCCATGTAGAATTGACCGAAGGAACAGTTGTTGAAATCTGACGAGTTGTTTCAGATTGAGCATCAGTTTCGTAAGCAATGAAAGCAATTGCGAAGAACAATACTTGATTAATCTTGGTCATTTTAATTTGATTCTGTTTTCGTAGCGTTTGCGGTTTTAGCTGCTCAACTGTTAATTTTCTGCTTTCTTCTCATGGTTTTTATACTTTTGTTGGTTGTGATAAGTGTATTACCTTCAATATAAAGTTTAAATTTGATAACCATCGCAGTTGGAAATATCCAATTTATTTTTGAGGTATTATTTATAATCTTCAAAGAAAAAACCCTTAAGAAAAAATCAATCAAATGAATGACAAATCGTTTCTTTCTGATAATATTCTTGTGATGATTATGTGTGGGAATTTCCAAAGTTCAGATTTATTTTAAAGCGTGATCAAAGAGAAAAGTTTTTGTGTGTCAGATTGCAATTGAAGTAATAAAATTTGTAATCTCAATTTTTTCTTTCTGATATAAAATATTTAAAGCTTTCATTTAGGAATGAGAATTAAGTAAATAATAGTTAATTAGATTCTAAAAATTTATGAATTCATGAGCAATTTCTTAATAAGAAAATAAGAAAAAATGTTCGGATTAAGAAATTTCCCTTCGACCGACTACAACTTGTAA
The DNA here is from genome assembly GCA_900005825.1 of Clunio marinus. Taxonomy (NCBI): domain Eukaryota; kingdom Metazoa; phylum Arthropoda; class Insecta; order Diptera; family Chironomidae; genus Clunio; species Clunio marinus. The sequence goes on along the minus strand of CVRI01000014.1, from coordinate 186,832 downwards.
TCGCGTTGCGCAATTGCATTGTTTTCAGTATCACTTTGTTTTGGTCTTCAGTTAACAACCAAACCTCAGCTGAAAAAGCATTGAAATGAATGTTTTGCCAATGTTTTCCATCTCCCCCTTTACTTTAAACATTCAACCATTTCCTCAACAGAGAACGATTCAATGCTTTAGCACACAACAGTTTAGTTTGCAAACGCGAGTCAAGTGTGTTTCACCTCTAATTAAGATATCACCTGAAAAAATAAAGTGAATTTTGTACACAATCTTGTGAAAAATATATCCAAATAATAAAAATTTGTAAGACGTAACAAGAAAACTTTATCTGAAAGAAAATCGTCAACTTTTCGTTTTAACAAAGACTTTAATAAATAATTAATAAAGTTAAAAAACTTTTCAAGTGAAATAGGAAAATCAATAAAAGCAAGTTTCTTATTTATTTAATAAGAAGCATTGTAATTTAAATATATATTTCAAGTGTAACAAATATAGCAAGAAAAATATCAAATTTCGTTTTCTTCACAAGTTTATAAATAATTTTTTATTGACATAAATGTTTCTGAATAATAAATCAACATAACAACAAAATTAATTAGGTACCTTATGGACGTGATTTTAAGCTGTTTTAGTTGAAGTTACAATATTTCAAGTGATAAGAGAGAAAGAAGAAACAAAGAACAAAAAATCAATAACATTTCCAATGATTTTCGTATTCATGCTATCGTGGGTTGACAGTTTGATGTTTAAGATTATTTAGAGAAAAGAACAAAGCATTAAAATAAATAAGAAGACTAAGAACTTAACCGCCTAGAAGGTGGTGGTTCGTCGAAAGACAAAACTAAAGAAGAAAAGATAACTTTTAAGGCAAACGATGAATTCGCGAAGTGAAGAAGAATAACGAAAAGAACAAGAAACAGTTTACTTTTTGCGTCGTTTTAAATTATTTAATGTCGATGGAACAATGCTGTTAATATTTCGGATGAGCAAACACTGTAAATAACAACTTAAGGTTTGCCGTTGACTTCTTCCTTTGTCTTCTATCAGTTTTTGGATACCCCCGCAAAGTAAGTTAACAAGACAAATCACTTTTTACCAATCTCGTTGTTTCCGCCGACAAATAATTTTCTGATGAATCTACCGAAAAAATTCGTAAAAAAAACTTTACTGATTTAATTTCTAACGATTTTATGTGAATTTTATTTGAGCTCTCGATGTTAAGTTTACTGTTAACTCAATTAAAAGAAAAATGATGTCGAAAGTTGGTGAAAAGGCACAGAAATCAAATACAAATGAAATTGCTATTGGAGAAAATGTTATCAAAACTTATGCTGTTAAGGTTGAAATGTCTGACGTCACGCAAGTTTAAATTCCAACTCGGAAGAATTGTGATTTTTAATTTCGGAGAGTGCTTTTAAATGCGAGATAAGATAAAACGAAACACCGTGACAGCGTCCAAGCATGATAAACTGAAGTCGCTCCTTGTAATTTGTAAGATTTGAGCTATTTGTTGTGTAAATTAAATGATTCACTCGATAACACATTCATCGTTGTTTGGTGAAGACAAAATGAGTCATTTGGGGATGTTTGCTCTTACTTAACAACATCAGTTTAACTGTTTATCCCACGGAATTTTCTTTTTTCTTCTGTACCACAAATATTGTAAGTTTCTGACCTTGAAAGTAAAAAAATTAATAAACATTAAGTTTCTCTCTTTTCTTGGATTAAAGGAAATAAAAGTGAATAAGAAAACTTTTAATGATTTCATTATGATCTCAAATCATGACACATTAAGCGATCTTTAACATTTCTATCCGTTTGTCATTGGGTTAGAGTAAAGAAACATTGTGGTAATGAGTCATAAAAAAGGTTAAATATTATTTGTACTTAAACCATCCACAGTCAGTTAAATGTTGTAAGGAAATGTTCAATGAAAATGTAATTTATCCGTTACAAGTATTATAAACACCGTGATTCTTTACTCTACTTTTCTGAAGCAATTCAATTTGATATACATAATGAGAATTGTCGTTCGCCTACTGGAAGACTGGTTTGGATAAAAAAAAATCATGTAAAGGAAAACATTTCAATTTTCATTATCAATATCAGCTTTCAAATGTCAACCTTATTCACAAACAAATTGATTTTCTATTGTACAAACGTGCAGGCAGTCTCGTCTCAATGATATTGGAAATGTTATATTAAGCTGAAAAAACAATTGTGAACTTTTCAAAGCTCTATACTCAGAACTTTGGTGTAAATTGATCCAATTAACATGATGTGAGAATGTATCGGCCCCACGTATCATGTGTCTCTCATTCTATTTTAAAATAAAACTAATTTGATCGAGAATTAAAAGAATTGAAACATGAGACATCGATTTTGCATTACTGTTCATTAAAATAAATTTTCCTGCGATTGATTGATGAAAATTTGCTTTTGTAATGAACACTTCAGATGATAATTTAAAATGATCGATGAACTTTGTAGTCTTACCAAACAGAAAATTTATGAAGGAAATTTTTTTCTCTGTTGAATAACAAAAAGGAAATAGAAGAATTTCCTCTTTGCAATGAACTTAATTGAATTTGTGAAAGATTTACGTTGAAATTGAATAAGTCGTTTTAGAAGCTGATTGCTTAAGTTTTTGACACGTTTAATTGAAAAGCTTTTAAAACTTTGCAGTCGTAATTGAAATCTCAAATATCCGAAATAACTAACTAAATCTTTGTCACAGTTTCATTTGGTATTTGAGTCAAATGTTTAGAAATTTTAATTAAATTCTCTAATGAAAGGAACGCCATATAAGAAAGATATGTTTAAACATTTGTTGCTACATAAATGTGAAGATATGTTTGTAGCAAATGAATTTAAAAGTTTGCAAAAGTCATTTGTGTGAAATTTAAATTGTCATTAACATTTGTTTTGTCTTCAAACTTTAATAATAAAAATGACATGCAAGCATCGACATTTTGATTGATTCTTTCCGACGCAATATGGACAGCTTGATGACCATAAAAGGAGTTGGCATCTAAAGACAAAACTTAAATCAAACAACTTTACTTTTTATGTCTTATCCTTCATCTGGCTAAATAAAATGTTTTTGAGTTAAATCGATTTTTTTCTTCACTCTTTGGGTTTTTAAGTTTTAATTATCAACAAATGTCAATGAGCCTCGAAAGGCGTTGAGCATTTTACTGAAAGATTTTCTTTATTTTGTATTACTTATTACTACTCTCGTGGCATTGAGAATGTTCATTGAGTATGAACGAAAGCGAGATCTTGTCGATAAATCAATTGCAGTGAAGTACGATTACGAATATCAATGAGAATCTCCGATTTGAAGTTCTGATGATTTAATATTCAAAACAGTCGAGACATGTTGTCGTCAACGATTCCTTGATGGTGAATATGAAGATTGTTAAATGAAAACCGAATGGAAACTTTTTTATTCATTTGTGTTGAATTAACTTGCCTTGAAAATGTTATGAAAAAAAGCAACAAAACGATATTTAATCGATAATGAAGCAGTGTGATGACGCTAATGAACCACTGTAGTAATACTTAAATTGTGTGGATAGTTTGTAGTTCATTTACTAGACTATTTCTCTATTTTTGTTTCACTTCACGATGATTTTCAACGCTGATTGAAAAAAAAATAATTTGTCACGAAAATTGCAATATTATTACGCAATAAAAAGTTTCTCGTACGCTTATAATTTGAAAAAAAATCATTGAAATTTGTTAAACGAGATCAGAAATATCTGAATTGAAATGAAACTTGAAAACTTCTGATATTTCTAAATTTCGGGTTTGTGCAAATGATCTTCAGTAGTTAAATGTAATTATAATAATAACTTTGATAAAGAAAAGTTCAGTTTTACATAATTATATTAAATGTTAATTAATTGCACTGCAAGACTTTTATTCGCAATACTCGCCAAGCATCTAATTTAATTAAAGCCTTCCACTCATAAATAATTATTTCTTAGCGCCATGTAACTCCCAGTAGTGAGTGTTGAGATCGGTTGTTTGCAATTGAAATAGAAAGTAGATCAATTAGTCAAAAAAACGAAATTTTTCGTAGCTAATGTAATGGAACAAAAACTATTGAGTTAGTATCAGGTAGCATTCGAGCTATACACAAATGTTTGCTTTATGATTACTTTTAGGTCGATGCTAAATGTGCTTACGTTACGATGAAAGAACGAATGTAATGTTTTGTCGATTTCAATGCCAAACAGAGAGTCGTTAGAAATGATAATAAAATCTTTGAAAAGAGCTAAAATATTTTTACGTTTTAGTTTTATGAATACAATTTCGTTTCTTTATTTATTTTTATTTTTGTAAAACAATGAAAGTTTCTCAATTTATTGCAAATGTTGTGCACTCAATTTTAAGAACGGGTTCATCCACGATTTAAATCTTTTTATCACAGTCCATGCAAGGAATGATAAAAATATTTCGTAGAATTTCATTTCTGCCATCCAATGTTTGGCTCTGTGGAAATAAAAAACAATTTTCATTTTTGAATGTTTAGTTTTTTGTATCTGAAAATAAATTTTAATGTTTTATTACCCAACGGAAGGTGAGGTGAAAAAAAAATCAATAAAATTTACGTTTTCACTGAAATATTTCAAGTTGTTCTTGTTGTTCAAAAATTCACTTGTTCATCATCATCATCTGTATGTTTGCCATTTGAAAATTATCTTTTGAAATGATGTCAGGAAGTGAGCAGCAAAGAAATTAAATTTATGGAAGGCAATATTGTATAATGTATCACATCGAAAATGACATTTCAAGAGAAAAGCTTCTGAAAAATGAATGATTTACTCGGTTTACATATCTAAATATAAAGTGGGAAATATTTTCAATTTATTCAGTGAGTGAATTTGTCTGCCAAAATGATTCATTACACCACTGAATTAAATGTATTGTAATGTAATTGATTGAATTATTTATTACACCATTCAGCATCATCATGAATAGGAAATCAATTAATGGATTAATTTTTTCTTGCAATTTTAGCATTAATCGCATCCGCAGTTCTCTCTCTCCACCTCTTACATTCGATCAAGTTCATTCACTTGTTCATTCACGACATATTTCGACTCTGAAATTATCAATTTAATGTGAACCACAAAAAAAGTGAATGAAACATTTTAAAATTGAATTTCACTTTCAGTTATCTCTCACGTTTCGCGTTCTTTCTCATTTTTTATAAGCGGAAAGTTGAAGCACGCTCGAATGTTAAATATTCAATGCAATTCGAACCTAATTTTGATTATACATTTGTAAAAAAAAAGAATGAAGAAAAAAAGCACCTAACAATGGTATAATTGTTTCCACCTATGTGAAATTCATCGTAAATATTATCATGAATGCACATTAGCGGCTTTATTCGACGTGTGGTTGGGAAACAATAGCAAAATACTTGCTTTTATCGTATAACTCGTATGAGAACAGCTAAGGTTATCTGCGATGGGCCACATTAATGTGCAACACCAAAAATGACAACAATTGTATTGCTTATTGCTTCACTTTTATTTATTATGTTTAGAAAATTAAGTTGTTAGGAACTGCAACTACGTACATTAATAAGAAATAACAAATTTGTCTCGAAGATTGAGACGAAACAAAAAAATGTTATATACGAAATCAAACAATAAATTCCAACGCGTCTGTCAAGCTTGAATCTATTGAATACTAAAAGCAATAAAAGCATGCCCAATGTAGATAGAAGTGAGATCATTGTGTATGAGATGCCAGTGGATTTAAGCATAATCTGTAAGATTAGAAATGGAAGTCAACAGATTACGTTTGTGTGAAATAACTAAATACCCATCGTTGTCCTGTCTTTGTTGGAATGAAAAGTGTTTTGACAAGCCACGGAAGTCCAAGGCATAAAAGAATATCAAAGATATTAGATCCGAGAGGATTTGTAATTCCCATGGAACTATATCCTTGACGTGTGACGATAATAGATGAAAAAACTTCTGGAAGGGAAGTTCCGGCGGCCATAAATGTCAGTCCTATGGCATTGTCTGAGAAGAGAATCGAAATAAAGATGAATATATGCTGAAAAAGCTATAAATTTTCGTTACACAATCACTTACCGACGTCGTTTGTTATGAAAACGATGATATATGAAATGCAACATATCCACAACGCCGAACAGAAGAACGTCAACAAATAACAGTTTTTAAATCTTCTCGAATCGGGAATGGTACACCACAACGTGAAGGTTATTGGCCATTTAAGATAATAAATCGTTGTGTTATCCGTTGTTGGAACCTTCCATGGGCTTGTTGCGTAATCGCAGTCATTATCAGATTCATCCACTTTCACAAATGGTTCGCTCAATTCTTTCACATTCACCACAAACCCGTCCATGCTGGCAATTGTCGATTTCTTTTGAGAGAATAATGGTGCAATCTCCGCTATTTCATGATATGATTGTCGTATTAATCGATGTCTGAACTTTTGAGTTAAAACCATCACCTTCTCTGCCATCAAATCGTTTTTATACATGACTTGAAAAGAGTTGAGAAATGCATTATCAAATAAATGTTTTGTGTTGTTGACAGTAAACTTCAATTACTTATTAAATAGATGGCGTAAGCTAACACTAAGCACGCAGCCTCATACCACATAATCTGGTTGTCGTAAATAACAGCAATGAAGACTATAACAGACAACCCGTAAAAAATACAATCACGACTGATTGGCCACCATTCAAGTTGAGTTTCTGTTCGTGTCACAAGTCCACAAAATGCGGGAACAGCTAGAACATTAAAAACAGCTGAACCGACAACTGTTTCAATTCCAATGTCACCTTCTGTGATGAATGTTCCTACACAACTGATGAAAAGCTCAGGAGCTGATGTTGCCATTGCCATAATTGTCGCTGAAGCTACATCTTGCTTAATGTTAAACTCTAAAAAAAAATTAATTTATTTCGAGATCAAAAGAGAATTGATTGAGAATTGAGCATACTTTGACACAATATAGCAATCGATCCAATTAAATAATCATCACTAACGATGGCCAGCATCCAAAAGAAATAACACGATGCTAATGCGTAGATCAAAACTCTCGCAATTTTCGACAAATCTCGTGGGAATTTATCACAAGTTGAATCTCCTTTCATTGCCATTTCATCAGTCTTATTGGAATCCCATTTCTGGTTCATTGGTTCAATTCTTATCTTTAACTCAGAGTCATCACGTGCAGATTGATCTTTAACATTCAGTAGACGACGAGATGTAAAATCTATTTACAAAGACAGAAACGAAAAGAGAATTGAAGTTTATTTATTTATTAGTCAACAAGGCACACAGTCTCGGCTGTTGAGTTGCTTAGATTTTTTTTTATTTACCGATGTCTTTATTGTTGTTGTCAATAAAGATTGAAACGTTTGTCAACATAATGTATAAACCGGGACCAATCAATATTACAGCAACTTGAATGAACAATGCGATTTTAATTTTTCGCTCCATTATGTACACAAAGAAAACGAATAAAATATTTAAATATTTATTTAGATTTTTTTTTTCTTATTTATCTCCAATTAACGTGAGTTGCTTGTATCCTTAACTCAATTGACAATCATTAATGAACACTCGCCCGGAAATTGATCACAAAATTCCTTGAAGAAGAAACATTTTTGATTATTCTTCTTTTAATCCAACTAACTCATCTCAACACAGATTGATTCAAAAGCTAAAGTTCACTAATGTCCTTTTTTTTATCTACATATCTTAACGATGGCTAAAAGGTGTGTCTAAAAATAAATAAAAATAACTTTCGACCCGAATATTTCACTGTTTATCGGTCGTTTGACGACTGAAAATATTTTCTTGCTGTCATTTGCCTTTTATACGTCACTTTATGATCTCAATTTTCGTCATCCTACAAATAGAGTTTTGTCAAAATTTCTGAAAGATAATAATTCTCAGATGTCACCAATAGAGACATTTCAAATGTGTGAATCAGCTGACAGAAATTGAGAGAGAGATTAATACAGACGATAATGAAGGTTGATGGATTTCAACAAGGATTTCAAGGGATAATCTCTCTCTCAGTAATTAATTTACGACATCGTCAGGTAGAAAATAAACAAATACTTTTAAAAACAGAAAAATTAAAATGGTGACCTCAATAGAATGTTAATTTATATTTCTATGGTTACGATTTTATGTTTAATTGTCAACACATTACATGCTCCGGGCATTGTTTCGTTCAACAAGACAAAGCCAAAAGAGTTTCAATTTTACATCATAAAAGATTTTCCTTTTTAGATCGGAAAATAAATTAAACAGATACTTAAATGTTTCCGTCACTTATGTCATCAACAGACATGGAAATCTGTCATGGAAATTATTTAAATTTAAATAAGATATTAAGTTAACAACACCATTTTCATCTTAGCTATGCATAATAATAAAAATGTTAATGAAACTTTAGATAAATGTTTGCTTTTGAATTTATATCTCTGCTGATGAAAATGATAAGTAAAGGATGAAAAAGGAAAATATGGAAATCATCGCACATGGAAATTTCATTTTTCTTTCCTTTGTCATTTATCATTGAAGGCTTATGAGTTTCTCTCATACTTAATGTAAGTAGAAAAAACGCTTGTCCTATTTTCTGATGTAAATCCATGGGCTTTTTGTCGTTCTCGTCAAGACAATAAACTTCTGTAGAAAGAAAGTCATTATCACTTCATCTTGTTAAATCCCTTGGAATATGAAATAAAAAGTTGAGAGCATAAAGGAAATTTAAACATGTTTTGAGAGCTGTAACTATGTACATGAGGTTGTAAGATCAAAAAAAGATGACGAAATGTCATCTCTGACTAATCCCATTGTATTTCTTATTTATGTAGTACATGACATCAATCATCAGCTCATCTTTCAAATTACTCTTATCAGTAGTTATGCATAAAAGAGACAAATATCTTATGCAGCATAGTAAAATCCAACATAAATGTTTTTATTGTTCAGTAATAAAATCATTCGAAAAGAAGCCACCACTAAGCATTTATTTGTTTATTTACAATTTTCACACGTTTTATATATTTTTCCATGTCGCGTTCAACTGTCGGAATTGAATTACAATTTATAATGCCGCCGCCACATTGTAAATTTGTCATTTGTTATTCAAGTTCTTTAATGAACCTCATGAATAACACGAAGAGAATCAAAATTTTCACAAATTTTACTAATTTAGAAAGAAAAAACTTCTAATTTGACTCAAATGAGACTTTCATTGTCTTCTTCATTTCGTTATTTTTGTGGAAGAAAATTCAATGTGATTAAAATGATTTTGCTTTTGGCACGAAACACTTGTTCTGTGAAGCAATTAAAGACTGGGATGAAGCCTTAGAAAGTTATCTTGTTTTTCGCTGTTATTGTTTCTACATTTCTGTTTGAATAATTTTGCACAAAAAATTCATTTTGAATGTTGGGAAGGTGAATAAAATCTTTTATGAAAATCAGGAAAAGGTGCGGCGCGAGAAAACATTGTTAATCCATTTCTCTCGGATTTATGTCTTTAATTGTTTAGTACGAACGTTTTCATGTCAGTCGAATCAGTTTGCACCAGCATAGCATATGAGAAGTATTTTTTTATTACACTCTTAATCCGACACTTTACAAAAGAACGGAGGACAATACAATATGGAAAATTTCTTCAATTTTACGTAATTTGAATGCGGAGCAGAGCAAATGCTGAATGCAATTGCGGTTTATGAATTTTCTGGCTTTAATCGAATTTAAAAAGTATGTAGCATGTGCTATATAATTTATGATTAAATTGAAGCACGCCAACTTCAGACATGAAACTTCTCTTTTGATTCTACACAATGTGGCAGTGGCTTTGTCACGAGTTTGTGCTTGACATGATCTGAAAAAGTGATAGCTTGGCTAAAATCAGGAAGGAAGTCCGTGCCGGAGAGTCTTCAGAATGATTTATAAAATTTTTTCGAGTATCTTTCAAAGAAAATGCTTTACAATCTTAAAAGAAAAGCTGAGAATTTTCTTTTCTCATCATCATTGATGTCTTTGAAAGATAAAAAAATTATTTCTGACGATAAATTTAGAAAACGATGCGGAAATTGACTAGAAATGAAAACCTTAAACATCTTTATAAACTTTCTCTTGTTTAACCTTGGTTTTGATCATCAAATGAATTATTTCATTTACATTTGATGATTCAGAGTCATTTTTTCACGTTAATTTAGTTCTTGGATCATTCATTTTTCTCGTTAGTAATTGGAGCGAAGCACGTTTGCCTAACGACAAAGAAATGAATGCTACCCGAACATCATTGAAGATGGAAATTGAAAAGATTGAAAAGCAAACGAGAACTTACAAGCACGCAAATGAAATCTCAAGCATGCTTGTTTATTCAGAGTTGAGCAATGAAATCTTTTAATTGATTTTCCATAACAACAGCTCAGCAATGTGTATTTGTTTGTTGTTTTTTTTTTCAATTGCGTACTGAATCTGAAACTTAAAACTTCCACAGAGTAATTAACGAAATTCTCAATTTAATGTGCTTAGGAAGTTGAAAATTATTTTTCTAACCAAAAATGTACTTGAAGTTGAACAACAATCAGAAAAGTTCCGTGAACTCTTAAAAATCATTTAGGAAGACACGATGTAGTGATGTCTTTGAGACTCTCGAATCAAGCAAGCTCGAACGTGATCATCAACTGGAAAAAGAATTTGTCTTGACTCACGTAGAAGAACACAAAATTATTGTCATAATTTATAACCACTCGCTCTATTGTTTCGATACGAAATTAAATTTAATTTTTATTATAAATTAAATATGAATCCACCAGTGTCAAATTCCGTATTATGTTAAGCGAATCGAATTTCCCGATTATCTTTTTGTCAAATTTTTGCTTCACATTACGTCATTTCACAGCTTTATTTAATTCAAACGATTCCCAAACGACGGCACATGCTGACAAATGTTCAAGTTGAAATAATTTCAATTATTACATCTGTTATGCTTTTGTTTCTCAAGCTCTCGAGGTGATCATCACGTTGACTAGTAGTCGTGGTGTTGCTTTAATGGACGATGTCTAATTACAATGTTAATTTATTCATCGATTGTTCACGTTACCATAGCAATGTAGATAAATCGGAACAAGAAGTGAATAGCGTCTAGAATTGTATCAAAATTATACTTTAAAAGATTTAACTTGATCTGCTCGTAAATAATTAAAGTTCACGTATTTTTCATTTACTTTTCAAGCGTCAAAATTTAATCCAAAATCCACAGAAAATTCACCATAATTTGTTAATTAAAATATCCTCTAAAAGTTTCGTTCTTTTATGATTTCGTGTCGACCTTTTACCTTATTGTTCAATATCAAGTCGAATATTTCGATGTTTTTATGACGGTAGCGCAGACAATTTATGTCGTAAGTGGGCGTCATAAGATTTTAAATCTTTCTTCTTTTTTTCGCAAGAAAACACTTCCATAGATTTCATTAATTTATTCATAAAAAAATACAAAAAACACCCACGGAAAAGTGAATCGTGTCGTTGCTCCAATGATGTTTATTAAACAAATCCATTTAAGGCACATCTGACATCAGACTCCCAGCTCATCTTTTTTAAGGTTTCATCGAATTACGGTAGATGAAGGCAAGATGGTTGATAATAATATTTCATTTCTTTTTATTGTTCTCATCATAAATTCTGAGTGTTTGGATGAGCGAGCTGAAAGCAACTTGTGGCATTTACATAGACTTAATAATTAACAAACGTGCCGCGATTTCTTGCGATGATTCACAGACATAGAGGTAACACTCTCAACCATAGTCTGATACTGATCTTTAAGAAACTTTTGTAAGTCATCTAAGTGAATTTGTTAAAAAAAACTTTCGAAGTTGGTTATTAAGATACAAAGATTAAGGCTTGTAAGATGGTTGCCATTATTTAGAGAGTTTCTTTAGCTTTCAGGTCAAAGTAAAATTATAATCAAAAGCCATATGCGTTGTAAATGAAGTTAAAGTCACGAAACAAAGCTTGATTCACCCTTGGGCTGACTAAACGCTTCTTATTTGTTTCTCCTCGTGTTATTGTTAACGCTTGAAAGCCAAGCTAGTAATTGTCTATTAATTTTCTTTTCTTTGTTGCTACCTGGTTGCATGCAGTAAATTTTTCAAAACAAATAGCAAATCGGAAGCTGTAAGACGCAATTGCGTAATAAAAATTTATGGCAAATTTTTGATCAATTTTTGTTAAAAGATTTCCATTTGACTGCTTCAAAGAAACATTTCATCGGTTCATTGATTGAAGTTTTGACTTCATTTTAAAGCAGTCTTGTCTAATATCCGGTGGTGTGGCTGAGAATTAAAAGTAGTTCCATTGTGGTTACTAATTGACGATGATTTATTGGAACTACTGTTCATGCTTCGTAACATTCAAAGAGTAGTTAAGCAAAAGAAAAATGTTTGAGAAAAAGTTCTTGAATTCTGTAACATGAATCCATTCATCTTCATGTTACGAAACATTGCAAAAATGTTGTGGTGCAAGCAGTATTACCGGTAATTAAAAACCATTTATCACACATTTGTACAACACCAAAGCATTAATCAAAAAAAAGAATGAAATCGAGCATAACATCACTTCGCCTTCAAATGCATGGGAAGAAAAGAAAAATCATTTAAATTGTTGCGTGGCGCTTCATTGTTTTGTTTCATGATAATAATATGTCAAAAGTTTACTTTAAGACGTTTTTCATAAGGTTTTATGGAGTCCCGTTTCACCTCAAGCACGGAAGACGAACAAATCAGATTAAAAGTTTTGTTTTCTGAAAGTGAAAACAATGATAAAAGTTTATTTGCCTCGAGCATATGGATTTAAATCTTCTTTTCATTCTCTCTTTCTTTATCTCTTTTTTCTTTCCGAGAAATTCATGTTTGAATTAACATCAATGATTAATTACTTACAAAGTTTATTAAGATGTTATAATCTAGAAATTCGTGTAAATTTTGATTAATCATTTTGTCGATTCGATTTCATCAATAAATATCAGCTCTGAAATCAAATGTGGGTTGAAGGCTGATGCGCATTAGAAAATCAACGCTAATTAATAACACATTTGCTAACTTTGATTCAAACACCTTTCAAGCAGAAAATTATTTGTCCATAGAGATCAAACCGAAGCGAACAATAATTATCGTTAATTAAAAGCTTCATTTCATTTAATTATTATTGAACTTAACTAACATCTTAATAACAATTTTGTTTGTAATTTGCAGAGAATTTTTTACATTAACATGAAAAGAAATACGAACAGAAGTAACATGACACTCGTCTACTGGTGGACACATTGGTTTTGGGTAACAACAATAATTATCAGTTGTTCATCTTCAACTGCGGTTCCGGTCACATCATTTGAAACCATTTCAACTTCATTAAAATCTGCTTTGATTCAGAACGACAATTCATTTCAAGAAACAGTAAATGACCAACAAAAGTTGGCAACAAGTGACAAATCCGTTCCAATGACTTTAGAAACCTCTGACACAGAAGATGTCTTTGGTGGTACTGAAGAAATTGCTGCCGAGAACTCTGCCAAAAATAATGATTGGCTTGAGAAGCCGACGACCACTACTGAAGTTAAACCAGTTGATGGTTCACTGGAGAAGAATGAAAATATTATTCCTGAAGTTGTAGCTTCATTAACTCTCACTAATGTTATCAATAGTACAAACAATTCATCATCACAGAACACAACCATGTTGAGTAGCGTCACGGAAGAAGTTGCTGCTGGAAGGTAAATCATCTGACCGAAAATTCTATAAAAAAGATAAATTACATTTGTTTCTTTCACAGCATCATCAACACAACCACAACACCCACAACAAAACTTATCAAAGTGGATGAACTTCCACCATCAGGTGAACATATCCTTACTGTAAAATCATTAAATATAACAAGCTTGGATGGAAGTGACAACAATCTGAACGATTCAAATGATACTGTTGAGATTGTGATGACAGATGATGAAAGTAATTCAACTGAAGTTACTGAAGTTTCTGAAAGGAAATCAAAAGGTTTATTGGGTTATAGTGAAGAAGCCAAAATTGTGAACAATATCAGCTCAAGATCAGCACTTCAAGTTTCACATCAAAGCCATAGTGCACCGACGAATGACGATTTACTCTCATCAGAAGCTTTATTTGATACTGATCAAGACAATGGTGGCATCACAATGAATGCTGGAATTATTTCCATCATTTGTGTGGGAATTATTGGATCACTATCTGCATTTAGTATCATGTTCGTTTATGTCTATCGACGAAGGTTCTTGAACAAACCTCAAACTTTAAGTGAACCCGATTCAAGTGGTTACATCGATGAAAGTTCAATAAGAGTAAGAATTCTTATAATGTTAACAAATGCTTAATAAATTGTTTCATTCTTTTTTTTCTAGGACAATTCAGATGAACTTTACAGTCTCGACAACGACTCTTTTCTCAATTCCCTTGAAGCAATGACGATACAAAACTATTGGACTGACAGCGTGAAGCATACAAAGTTGTAAACAGAATCAAAGAGATGGAGACAACGTTCATATTGTTGAGCGATATTGAAGTCACAAAGTATACAAATCATGAAACAAGATTTGCGTTAAAAAGAGAGAATCAAGTAGATGCACCAATGTAGTAGTCAAGAACCTCTCGAATTCCTTTTAGTGATACTAATAATAGTAATAGTAATGATATCATCACCCAACATCTCTAATTTTTGAAAATTTAAGACTCTAGATGAAACATTCCAAGAGACAAACGAATTAACTGTTGTAAGTTTATTAAATGGATGTTGATCACATCATATTTATATCAGGAGAAACAATTTATACGATTTAAGTATCAATATCTTAGAATTTTCAAAAATATTGACAAAACAAATCCAAATTTCTCTTATGATAAAATTTCAGAACTAAAATTTACGAATTGATGTCTTAACATTCTTTCCCATGATTCGTTTTTAAGTAGAAATATAATTTGATTGACATGAATGTAACTGATCAATTGTAAATTAAAAACTGAATTCGTTAACAATATTGAGTCTTTTAAAAACTTTTATTTTCAGGTATTTGAATCACTTTCTTTATTATTTTACTAACAAAACAAGTTCGTTCTAATTATTTTCAAATTCCGTTATCGCCCAATTTTAATGTCAGTTACAAAAATATTTGAATTTCGGCCAAAAGAGCTTTTACGGAAAGCTTTCATAATTTCGGTCAGACAAAGCTCTTTTTGTTCATAGAAGAAAGCTCTCTGAAAGTTTTTGAGAGTGAAGTGCGAGAAAATTTGAAAAAGGAGAGAATAAATTTTGAAGGTAAACAATAATTACAAATATTAAAGAATCTAGAAAACTATGACATCCCTGAATGTTTCAAAATTTTCCAAGAATGTCTCGTTTATCCTTGAAATATTTTAATTTTTTTTTTGTTATAGAAAATCAACAATGGTAAAATATCTCATACAATTCCACTGAAGATTCTAAAAGACTATCAATAAGATATGCAAGCAAATATCTGAGCAGTTAAATTCTTTTTATGTTCCACACAAAAAATCGTTTCAAGAGATGGAAACGTAGATAACGGAATGGCTTTTAGTAATCGCATTCAACATGTTGCAAATAAATTTTATCGTAAATTCTCATGACTCTCAGCTTAATAAATAAGTGATTTGTTAGAAAACAGATTAAGAAGATTAAAATCCTTTCATTAAACTTTTGATGACTTTTTCTGTTAGATATACTTTCACGTTTCATCTATAAATTCTTGAACTAATCAATTTTGAGTCCACCGAGATTATGTGTTGAGTAGCAAAAATCAATGAAATGTTTCCAAATCAAAGAACTTGGTTGATAGCAGGCAGACCCTTTTCAAATTATGTGGCACTTCAGGGTAGCTGCTTGCTTTTGTCATTTCACCTGAATAGGAAACTTCAACACGCACTCGATATTCAATTACTCAAGCGTTGAAAATCTTTGATGAAGAAAATTATTTCGATTAGTCACGGTGGAAGTTGTTATCAGCGCAATTCTTACGCTTTCACAGCCCATACATAATATTCTTTATTGACTTTGTTGACTTAAGAATGGAATTTCATTCATGACTGCCTACAGGAAAAAGGAAAATAGCGAGAACAAAGTTCACCGTGAGAAAAACATATTAAGAAGAATGTTTTTGCCATTGAATCTATCTTTAATTCACTACCCGCAATGTAATATTACTGCGTTAATGCAAAAACTCTTCTGTCATTGTCAGATCGTGTCGCTTTAGGATATAAACAAAGGATGAACTCATTACAACGTTTGATTGTTTCACATTCAAATATCTCATTAAAAAGTTTCATTCCCTCGCGTTTGAAATTTGAGTATTTTGTTAGCCATAATAGCTTGAAGCATTCTAATTAAAGTTTGAATTCGCACATGAAATTGTAAACATGATCCTTTAATAAATGAACGAGTACTCATCCTGTTCCTTTTGGGCTATATTTATAAACAAATTTAGCCGTAATGAGTTTTCATTGTGTATTGGAATACTCGATGGAAACATCAAAGGAAGTTCAGGTTCAATATTGTAGCTTTTTGTTAGATTAAATGACAAGATTTTGACTTTACAGTGAATATTTTCGATGAAATGGTGTGGAAATGTTTAATAAATATTTCTTGTTTTAGGATATTTTGGATGTTTGAGATGATTAAAGTTTTTCTTTCAAAAGAATTTAAAGCTTTAAGGGACGAGAAATTATTTTAGTATTGATGAGAGTTTTATTAATAAACCATCGAAATAAAAATAGAGAACATGAAACAATTGATTGTTTGTACCTCGTCTTGAATGAAACAACTTCATCTGATGCAGAAAAATAATTGAAATTAATGAAAATAAATTTCCAAGCTCGGATAATCCTTTACATCAATTAAACACACAAAAATTATTTTTCTTCTGGGAAGCATATCTCCGATGGATTGTAATTCAATCATGGAAATGTTATCAATATGGTTCATCGGAAGGTTTCAGCCAGAAAATTTGCTTTAAGGTAAATTTCCGAAATAATTTCTGGTAAATGAGAATTTAATTATGTTTCATGTTTGTAGCATTTCATTACAAATTTCTGAAATTTCTAAACACAAATAATCAATTTGGCTTTTACTATTTAAATATAAATTTTATTGAGATTGAAAGTTTCAAGATCCACAAGTCAAATATGCTGACCAAAGCAATCCAATTTGAAAAATAATCATGTTAAATATTAAGAGACATGTTTAAAAGGATTTCTTACGTTTAAAATTAATTTAATATTAAATTGAAGCTTTTTTATAAATTATAATTGACTCGATGACGATTTTATCTCCAACAATTGAGGATGATTCTCAACAATGTTAAGAAGAATTGTATCGATATATCGTTTGAGTCTTCGGCACTCATCATCTTTTTCTTGATATGCAGATTGAAGCTGAAAAACAGAAGGAAATTCATTTGATGTTAAATTTCACAAAATTATCTTCAAGTAAATAAATTAATTTGTTAAATTTTTCTTGAAACTTGAAGCTGTTAAGAGACATTTTAGAAAGAAAGAAAGTGTTGGAAGGAAAAATGCCAAACACCAAAAGAGCATAAAACCACCAGGCGATGTTTACCTGTGACAATGAATTCATGAGTGCTTCATCCTAAATGTTCAAGTAATTCCAAATAAAAAAGTCAACACAACTCATGTAGAATAATTAAATAGAAATTTACCTGATTTTGGCCCATTTCTTTGAGCTCATCAGCAAGATTTGCTATTGATGTTCCACCTGTCAAAAGGTTTCGACCTTCTTCGATATTTTTATTAAGTAACATGGCTTGCAACTCTTCGTTGGCGTCTTTTAAAACATTATTTTGTTGTTTCAATTCATCTAATTGCTCTTTCATATCATTATGAAACTCTTCAGTTCGATACATGTCTGATGAAGTGTTGGATTCGAGGGACAATGAAGAAGCTGATATCTGACGATGATATCCATTAGATTTCGAGCTTTTCACTGAAGCCATAACTTGAGCTCTAATCAACTCGATCTCCTTTTGAAGTTCGGTTATTAATTGCTCCGAATGTTGTTTCTCGTGCAAATAACGCTTCTCCGCTTCTTTTGATTCTGATAAATTCTCCTGAGCTATTGTCAAGTTAAATTTATAATTGTCGAGCTTTTCTTCACATAACGCAAGCTCTTTTGATTGCTTATCACATTGAATTTTCAGTCGTTGTATCTCTTCTCGTAATGACGCTGATTCAGCTTCCGCTGTACATATGCGAATTTGAGCATTTTCATTTCTCAATTCAGCTTCGCGTTCAACACGTGCTATAAGTTCACGATATCGTTTCTGTTCCTCTGCAAGTCTCTCTTCAGATCTCATTTCTGTTTCCCTAAGTTGCTCCTCTAAAATCTCGTATTTTGTCTGAAGAACTGCATTCTCAGTTTTGGCACGAATAGTACGATCGTCAGAGTTCATTTGCGTGTCAGCTAAAGTCGTAATCTGCCTTTGAAGCAGTTCCAGTTTATGATTTAAATCTTGCACTTCTTCGAGACTAACATCACTGTACATGTCTTCGGTCATGTCACAATTGGAACTCCTTCCAGACGAGTTGAATGAAGATGAACGATAAAGATGACTAAAAAATATAACAAAAGAAGCAAATGAGACCTCACACAACTATGAGAAAATATTTAGCAAAGTTACAAAACATTTTTCACAATTGACATTCATTCAACATTTTCTATGTACTCCACAAATTGTAAAAATAATGAATCAAAAATCACTGTAGAGTTAAAAATATTATTTAAATAAACTCTCTCGTTGTTGTCTCTCTTTACGCTTCACACAAAAAAAATGTCAAAACATTTCTTTGTTCACCTGTTTTGTGTTCATGTAAAAATACTCACTTTGCTAATACATTGGAACCAAGTGGCCTCTTCATACTGAAAGAGAAATAAATAATTATGAGAATACTATAAAGTGAAAAACTTTCCATAACTACGTCATTAAGATTTCTTAGATAAGTTTACGGTCGATAGAATTAGATATCTTACAGTTAAGTGAACTTTTACGTTGACTTTCTTTCGCAAAACATTTCGTTGCAACTTGTCAGAAGACAAAAAAACGTGCGTTTAATTAAATTAGTCAACAAATGAATTTTAAAATGTGATTTTGTAAACGTGATTCATACAATTTTTTGAGGTTTCTCATGAATTATTTAGTCGTGGTATGACGACGAAGCTTGACGAGTAAAGTTATCCAAAATCACGACACTCCTTAAATATAAATTCACCTTCCACGCAATCCACGTAGAGATGTTCTTGCCCAACTTTGTCGAGTGATTGCTGGCTTTTCAGCATCGTTAGTTTGTAATGCCAAATCAAGATCCACTCCAGAACTGTTTTCTAATTCATTTGACGTTGACATTTGGTCGTTTTCACCGAAACATTCATAAGATTCACCGTCTGAAATTGACGAACACTGTGATGATATTGAGGGACCTAAAATGAGTTTTCGAAAGATTAGTTGAAGCTTCTTAGAAGTGTTATGATTGAATTCACACTTTCTAGTTAACATTTTTATCGCGAAAAGTAAACAAACTCGAAAATAAAATTTATTTTCAAGTCTGAATAATGTTAGCGAAGATAATTGTTAGAATGTTTACACATATTTACCTGTAGAACTGCTAGGCTCAGATGAATCCAAGGTTTTATTATTAACAGTCAACTGAAATTTCGCTTTACGATTGTTATCGACACTCAAAAGCTCTGATGGTTGATTAATCTTGATAATCTCAGGCGATGGTGTCATTATTCGTTAACCATAAGATGACTCAAATCGTTTATTGACACCTACAATAATGAAGCAAAGAAATATAACTCAAACAACTTATTTCCTATTGTTTCTCTGCAATTATTCCATATTGTCTACAATTCCCTTCCTTGTAAATATTTCGCAAACGATGGTTAAAATTTGATTAGCTTTTATGATGATTATGAACTATAAAGTGAAATCTAAGAATCAAAAACAACGCAACAAGGAAAAAAAGTTTTGCGATTTCAAATCGGAAATAGAAAGTCTAAAAATGGAAGTGAAAAATTATCATGCACTGTCATTCAAAAGCGTTTATGTTCATCTCATTTAAAGCACATGTAATTGCGTAAAAATTATTTCTCTCTCTTTCATCACCATAACTGGCATTGTTCCCAATATTTCCCTTTAAAATGCGTGATCAAGCGACTAAATGATCAACTATAATTATAAAAATTTGAAACCTTCACAGCATTGTGTTACAAATTTAAAAATGTGATTAAAAATATTTTTAGCCAATGTTCGCGCACTAATTGACAGGAAAATTGGTTGCTGCTAAATATCGACAATGTCTTTGTAGATTCATTTCGCTATCTTGTTTGTTTATAATTATCCATAAGAAGGAAAATTCACACTTCATCGACTTGTTTCATCAGTTGAAACATGCTTTTGCTGAGTGATGAAACGAAACTTAGACTGGGCGTATTTGCAAACGAACCATTTTGTTAAAACGATCATTAATAAAACGCGATAAACAGCAGAAACATCTTCCTGCTTCAACTAAACAATTCCATCAGGCTGGATATCATCTTTCACTACTTGAGGGCGTCAATTATCATTCATCGAATTCGAGACTCATTTAGAATATTTCAAGGAGACATGTCCTTCCGTTCGAAGGGAATTTTAAAAGTTTTATATGCACAGATGTGTTTACAGCCCACCTGTTCTCTTCCTTTTAAGGTCTTAGAAGTCCCAAGAACATCATGAGTAATATTTTGGTTTGTTTTTCATCTTCAACAGAAAAAGAATGAATGAAGTCTGTAAATGTTTTATGTTTCATCATTTACAGATGGCTAATAGTTCAGTTCTTGCACATGCTGCTAAAATTACTTTGATATTTTAGGAAGCTAAATAAAATTGTGTCAGATTTCCATCCTACACATGAATTTATGCTTAAATGATTCTCGTGTTGCATCTGTTGTCTTTCATTTGTCATTAATCTTCTATCTAAATTCGGCTTGGTTTGAATCTTCAAAAAACTTTTTCTACTTTTAATTAAATATACAAAACTCGCATCGATTATAAATTATCGTGACGAACACGAAATGTTTTCCAAGTTATAAATATCTCTCGTCACAGTGTTTGATTTTATACTCGAAACGATTGTTGTGGATATGACTAAATAAGTATGGATATTTATTATTGCTTAATGTTCGAGTGATCGTGTCTCTCTTGTAAATCTCTTGTTAAAGGTAGCAACATCATGCAAGGCAAGTGCTTTAAAGACGATTTCAACATTTCTAAATCTTTACACTTTCTTGTTTATACTTGTCCATGTCTTGTTTATACTTGCATAGCTTTACCTTAGAATAATCTCATTAACGGAAACAGAGAGAAGAATAACAAAGAAGAACGAAGCAGAATGAAGAAGAAAAAGAAGGGAAAAAAATTCCACGACATTATTTCATGGTATTGAGTTGGAATGTTTCACCAAACCACTTTGCGAAATTTCCATCGAACACAAACAAAACATTGCACAACAATCATGTGTTAGACGTGATTCTACGAGAACCAAATTCCGATGAAAAAAAAACTCTTAAAACACTTCTCGGCATTCAGTTTAAAATGGAATTGTTAAAGATATTCAGCCCACCTTGAAATGTGTTTGTCGTTACTGTTTTCAATAGCTTTTGAGTCTTTTGTCTTTTTCTTATTTATGTGTGGTGGTTGACGTCAGTCGAAGCAACAGCACAAGCACTTAAAGCAAAGCAATGGTGCAAAGAAATAATCTTTTCGTGACACACAAAAAATTACAGATTTTTGCTTTTTTTATGTTTGAGTCGCTGTTTCTTACAATACGCGATCAAGCATTACAAATAAATATCTTTCACTTCTGCCACATACTTTCTCTACATGTAAAAGTCGCTTTTATTTCTGCACAAGTTATCTGAGGTTTTAAAAAGTTTTATAATCGAAGCATGAAACTGATTTAGAAACAATTTTCACTGACTGAACTCACATTTATGTTTATTGCGTTTGCTTTGCTTTATTTTCTTTCTTGCTACATAAATCTAGAAATAGCCGACCATTGCACTTGCACTCTTACAGTTACCTAGCACCTTTTAAACTGGATCTTCGTATTATTATTTATTATAAATAGATATCAAATTCTATTATTTTATTACAAAAACTTTCACAATCGACTGATGGCCTTTAAATAAAATAGAAAAATATCCAGTTTTTTTTTTCAATTCAATATTAGTCACTGAAGAGAAGAAATCATCACAAAATAAAATAAAACTGAACCAAACAACAAGACGATACATTCAATACTAAGCCGACAAGTCTCGTTGAAGAGAAAATGAGCAAATGAGAGACAAAATAAAAATTTAAAGTTTTTTTTTCACAATCTGTTAGTCTTTATGTGTATTTGAAGTTTTTTTATTTAACAACACAACTCTTGAGGCATTGCTGTGAGAGAAAATGAATTTTTATGTATGTTTATTGAAACATAATTGTGGGAAGATTATTATACAAAGGTACGGAAATACCTTTTTGGATGGTTGCTCACGGTTACCACCACACAAACATGATGCAAATGAACGTGTTCGAGCACTATGCGGTGACAAATGATGAGAAATGCAAGTGCAAGTGCATGTGAACTTCATTGTCACCTTTGTTGCTATGATCTCGGAGTAGTTTTCATCAAAGTTTTGTGGTAGCTTTGAGCACTGCTTAATGTTTAGCTATAAAATTGTCTCAAACGTCATAAGATTTCAGATTAAAAATGATTTTCCATTTTCGTAATTCGTCTGCGATACAAACCACAAGTTTTAAAGCTTTGAAAGTTAATTAAAAAAATTTTAATATCAAACACGTTAAACATTTATTAGAAAACTAAAACTTTACGATGACATTTACATTCGTGTGAATAAAAATACTTTTCAAGGTCTCGATAATGAGTTCAGGTTCAGGAGACAAAGGAAAATTTAATGAAATTCTCTCACGTTGCTTTGTCCTCTGCCATAACTTTAAGTTTGTAAATTAAAGCACGATATTGTAATAACTTTTTCTGCATTCATTTAAATACAATTTCTTTTATGAAACTTAATGTTTTATTTAATATTTCTTTATTCGTGTTGAAAAGAGAATCAAAATTTGTCGATAAATCACAAATCAAATTTCTGTTACTCGTCGAGTGAAGTTTTTTGTCGTTTTGAGTCATTACGTCTCATCATTTCGTCATCATCCTTATCTAATACATCTAAAATGTCATCAAGGCACAGTTCAACATCTGGCAAGCTCTCATCATCACGAAGTGTTGAAGATTTTTTATATTCTGGGAACAACTTGTCGACCTGACCCTCAAAAAACTTCTCAAATGCAACGCCTTTGCTTCGAATGCTTTTGTCTTCCTGGTAATGAATAAAAAAAAACTTTACTTGCAACCTCTAAATCTATTGAAGGTTGCTTACTTTGAAATAAAGAAATGCATTTGTGAAGAGTTGACGACAATCATCGATGAAGCTTTGAACACTTTTGTAGTGTTGGTCGTGATTTGTATCCAACTTCTTCCGTATGCAACTCAAAGATATTGGACTGTGAATGAAGATTCATTAATTCATTTGCAAATATCAAAGGCAATGTTGAGGTAGCCAATTCGACTATGAATTTAATTTAATTAAACAACTCACTTGTTAACATTTTGATAATAACTTTGATTTGTCTCTCTGTTCGGCAATTCTCGAAACTTTTGACTCAAGTCATATTCACAAAAGAGTTCTAAAAGAATTCTGTGAATTTTCTTTAACTCAATTGGTGATAATTCAGATCTGACGTTGAAACTAATCATGTCTGAAGGAAAGAAAGAAGAAAACTTTAAGAAACCACTTAAAAATCAAATAAAATTTCATTTTACCTTTCGGTGATTCATCAAAATTAAAGCACATTAAACAATTCCATGTATCCAACATTCCTTCTTCCGGACTTATCTCAGGAATGTGACAATCAGGATGAAAGACTTTCGGGCAATTATCACAACACATCAACTCCCCTCCATCCATACATGAAGCACACCAATCTTCATTCGGATCGTTGCTTTTACTTCGCCCTGGCGGTGTGTTCAGTCCAGTTGAACTATGAACGTGAGGCGATGATGATTTGTTGCTATCAGCAGGCGAATGAAGTTTCTGAATTGTTTCCAAAATATCCTTAATTGATGACTCTCCAACATTGTCCACGCCCTTCTGAACTAAGGGCGGCGTGTTTGGATTTGTTGACGTTACTTTCGATGCCAACACAGGAGATTTTAAAGCAATTTTGAATTTATCTTGAACTTGATTGCAATTTGAAGGTGCTTGAGGAACATTCGTTAAATTATCTCCTGAATTTTGTTGTGGGATGTGCC
The DNA here is from genome assembly GCA_900005825.1 of Clunio marinus. Lineage (NCBI taxonomy): Eukaryota > Metazoa > Arthropoda > Insecta > Diptera > Chironomidae > Clunio > Clunio marinus. The sequence continues at coordinate 162,339 of CVRI01000014.1, read as the reverse complement.
AACTGGCGCTGGCATTGAAAGTTGGTTGTACTTGCTGTTGTTGTTGGTTCTGCATTGTTTGAGGTATAAATTGTGGTGATTGTGGGAAGTTTTGCATTGAAGCCTGCTGCATTGAAGTCTGCTGCATTGAAGTCTGCTGCATTGAAGTCTGCTGCTGTTGAGTAATCCAAAAGTTATTATTATTTGTATTGGATCTTATAACAATTGGTAGAATTGTGCGATTTGGAGGCGGCTGTTGGACAGCAGGATTCTTCTGAAATTGATTCGGTTGTTGAGGATGAATGACAACTGCTGGTTGACGAGGGATCAAAGCTCTTAAAGGTCTTTTGGCTGCTTCTATGTTTGAATATGTCAATGGATCGACCATTCTTCGTTGTTGTGGAACTAAAGATGGGCGAAATACTTGCTGACCTGGTACGTTAGGAACTTCTTGTGGTGGCGGTGGTCCACTTCCTCCTGCTGCATAATTCATTCGAGCTTGATTGAGTTGTTGTATGTTTTGATTACGTAAATGATCTTGAAAATAATCTGGAATTAGCAAAATCGTAATAAAGAATGGAAGAAAAAGAATTTTTGTCATGAAATTTACTGTTCGCCATCGAAGGTTGATCGCGCGTAGTTGAACTGACGACATGAGGTTGTGTTGAGGGAATTCTTGGAAAATTTCTTTGATAAAACTGCGGACTTGAAACAGGAAAATTCGGTCGATTTTGATTGTTGTTGATAATGTAAACGCCACTTGTTGATGGTCCTAATGGTTGCTGTTGTTGTTGTTGCTGCTGCTGCATTCGAATTTCAATTTGATGAGGACTTCGAGTCATATTTGGATGTGTTTGAGGAATTTCAGTTAGATTTGGCGGAAATTCTTTGTCATTGACCAAAAATGTTCCACTTCGTGAAATTTCTACAAGAAAAGAATTTTTGTTTTCAATATTATTCATTCAAATGAATCTTTAATTACCATTTATGATCACTGGAATGTTCGGCCACGTTATTTCAAACTTTATTTGATGGTCTGGATTTGGTATATTAACTCGCTCTTCCTTCAATCTTGAAAGGTTCTTAAGTAATGTTTTTTTGCTGTAAAGCATTGCATTGCCACTCCCGTTTAGGACTTTTTCAACAAAATCTACACAATGATTGCTCTGTGTTTGGAGGTCGGTGATGGTTTGATGTGTTTCGTCAAGATTTCTTATTTTATGAGTGCAGAACTGATCGATGTTTAAAATTATTTTCTTCACTCGTTCTGTCGCTGCGTTTATGATTTTCGTAACTTGATTCTGAACATCTTTCAATATTTCGTCTTTCATCGATTCAAAAATTTGCTTTCGTGCTTCGATGTCGTTTACGGCTTTTGATAAAGAATCTTTTTTAAATTTGATAGAATTCAGCAGATCTTCTAAGTGTGTTCGAGTCTCGTCAACCATTTCTTTGGCTAGCATGTAAGTGTGATCGCGATGTTCCATTAATTGGCAATCACGACATGTTAAACGATCGCAAGTCTTGCAGTAAACACTCAAGTTCTCGTTCGGATGTGATTCACATTTAATCAGCATGAGTTTGCCTTTTTCCGCGATTTTCTTAGCGAATTCTTTCAACTTCATTGTGTGATCTTTTGTAATCTTTAAACGACGATGTGCTGCTACACAATTTTCACAAATTAGTGCTGAACAATCGACGCAATAACTTGAAGCAATCAGATCACAATCATTCGAACATTTTTCATTCTTTTCATCTTCCGATGTTTTATTCTCACTTTCTTCGTCAGTCAATTCATCTGCGTTTTCCGAATCTATCATGAAAACATTTTCAATAATGAACTCAGTTGAAGAGTTTTGCTTGCATATTGGACAACTAAGTAATGAATTAATGCTGCATGACTGATGTGATGAATTAATTTTCTGTTTCTCTTGACTTAAACACGATTCACAACAACTATGAAAGCATTCCAATAATTTTGGTCGATCTTTGAAAGACAATCGTTGTAAACACCAACAGCATTTGACCTCTGTTGTAATCTCTTTGGTTACAACCTGTTGACCGTTTGCCTAAAAATATATTTTTGATAAGAAGAGCTATAAAAATTATTGAAATTCAAACAGTTTGTTCAATAAAAAAACAAGTTTGAAATGAGATTTGAAGATTGGAACAAGTGTTTTTTAGTTATGTCGATATATTTAGGTAAACAAATATTTTTTTCCAATTAATCTACTTACAGTGTTGTCGACGCTATCAGGTGAAACTTGGTTATCTTTAGAGGTAGACGCTCCTTTATCAGCATCCATTGGGTCATCTTCTTCGTTATTCGATTCAATTATATCTTCTTCCATGTTAAATTTCATATCATCCAAAGTTTAAATGAGTTGAATTAGACAAAATATTTCTTGACAACTCTTCGTTGAAAAATATGATGAGGTTCTTAATATTTTCAATTTATTTCTATGATTATTAATGCTTCCTGCATTTTTCTACTAAAATCGATGTCAACAATGGCTCAATTGTGATAATTAATGGTAAATTTGAGGATTTTTTTTTATAAAAGAAATAATATGTTTGTTGCTTTAAAAGTCAACCGATTATAACAAACTCAAATGAAATGAACCCTTTTATGAACTGAAACGGTTTTCGTAGCTGTTCAGAAGTTCAGTCAGTTCTGTTCGCTTAATATCTAACGCAAGTTAATTTCGGTCCTTAAAGATTTATTAATTTGCACAAGAACTAGTGATAATCAAATGTCGAATAAGACTTTAGTCGACAAATAATACTTGTGTGAAGTATAAAAAATTAAAGTTCAAATGAAAATCCTTTAAAAAGTCTGTAAGTTTTGCAAAAATTCCTGCAGAATAAAGTTCTTGATTGAAGAGTGAAACCAAAAAAAAAAAAACGAAAAAGCGAGAAACAAGAAAGATAAAAAATTGAACAATGGGAAAATTACTCAGTCTTCTCGCCCGCGATAATAATACAAGTGATTGTTGTGGTCCAAAATCAAGCTATGATATTTTTCTTGATTTCGAGAATGCACAGCCATCTGCCGATGAGCTGGAAGTGTATCAAGAAGTTAATGAAGTTTTAATAAAGTCAGATAAGATACTTGAAGAGATACAAGTTTATAAGGTGAGTGTGAACGATCTGAAATTTCTATCACTCATTCACAATCTCGTAAAAGCGATGATAGTTGGAATTCATCCAATTTCGGCAGCTCATAAACAAATTTTCACAACAGATGCAAGATTAAAGACCGATGAGGTCATTGAACGAAATCACAATCCAATTAACCCAGAGACGATGAGTCTTTTGGTAAGGGAATGCGAAACGATGTCGTTTCAACCAGCAAAATATAAAAAGGGGGAAATGATTTTTGTAAATCCTTCAACAGAAGTTCTATGCAGCAGCAAATGAAAAGGGAAATTACTGCTTAAATTATGCTTTAGTTTCTGAATTGTGTGAATGCGTTGACATGAAAAATTATATTTTGTTTGATTCGCAATATTTCGTTCATTTGAAAAAATGAGAGTGAAAAGTATTCTCATGTTTGATTCATTCCCTAAATGACTGTTCTCGCATTAATGAATCTTATCCGTTTTTTTGTTCTAGCCCCTCCAACGTCAAATCTAATATTGTCAAGTTTCAATTATAATTCTCAGCTCTCATAATACAGATAATTAATTCAATCATGGAATTTCTCATGCAGTTTGGAACTCCTTGATTAATGAATCATGAACTTAAAGCTACCGCAAATTAAAAAAGAACCTTCGAAAAGAAATTCGATTAATTAAACCATTTAAAGCCGCCTTAATGTTTACTTCCAAACATTCAGTGTTTAACGATGTTTGTACAATATTTTATTTGTTGTTTAATTATGATATGGAACAAAGCAGCGAACGACAATGCATAAAAAATGTGAACATTTTTAAAACATCGTTAACCGTTTCAAGGACAATAAAGAAACGTGCATCATGCTTTACATAAGCAACAGCAATATCAACATTGTGATGTTGTCAATTCCTTCTTTCTTTGTTCTCTTTATTTTCACTTTTTTAAAACATCTTGCAGTCCGCGAATGAAAATCCTCTTTAAGCTTCTGAATGTTCAGAATATTTTACGATTCAAGTCTTGCGCATTTTTGTTTCTGAACATTTCGTTTGCTTTGCTCTGCTTCCATCTGATTTTGATTTCCGTGCTCTGAAATGTTTGTTATCATATCAGAGATGATTACTTAAAGAAGTTTTCACAAATCTTCTACCTGAGGTCTCTGTTAAGACAAAGAATAAACATTCTTTAGTTGTAACATGATGATGCGAAATGCTAACTTCCAGATAAATCTTTTGAATGCCTTCCGAGAAGAATGAAATGAAAATGAAAATCTGAGAATATTTCTTTGAAGAAATAAATAAAAGAGAGATAATAAATTCTGCTAAATCTTTTTGAATTTCTGGTTTTTAAAATTCTTCTTTCTTGACTGTCAAAACATAAAGCACACATGTAGATGTAGCTACATGAAAAACGGAAGTAACTTTATTTAATTCATTTATTCCGTTGTTTGAATGATATGTGGAAAGACGACATCAAATATTTACAATGCGTTTTAATTGAATGAAAAGCTGTTATGTTCTTGTTCTGAAATGATGAATGAACGACACTATAATTATCATTAACTGTTGCGCTCTTTGCTTTTCCATTTCACCTGATGAAAATGATTTGTAAGTGAAATGTCATGAGAAATCAGAATCAACGCGTTGATGTTTTTAAAAACTCGTCATTCATCATACTAAATGACTTGCAGAGTTCAAAGAGGAAAAAGTTGTGAAGCTTCTTACCACAAATGAGGTGAATGATAGACAGATAACGTATTCTCATGACAATTGGGTACGGTTACATTATGGCATGCAATAACCTGAGTTAAGGAAAGTTCATTGAACATTCTTACCGTAATCATAAATTGCATGGTTAATTAAAAATGATGTTGTGTGGCACGACATAAACATTACGTCCACATTTGCGCATTAAATAATCAATTGTCGTTTTTTTTTATCTTTATGTTTATCTTATCATCAGCAATTCAGCGAAATTCAAAGATAATGTCGAAATGTATTTTTGGAAACCTCAATGGGAGCAATTTTTCATCAAATTCATCAAAAATGATGCGAAGTTTGTTCATATGACGAAAGCAATTTCCGAGATTTCTTTTTCCTTTTGACGTTCATATTTTCTTTATGAAAATTTGATGATTTGATAAACCAAGCTTCACTTTCAGTATTCAACTTCTAAACCATAAAATAAAGGGAAAATCCTTCCATTTAAATAAATTCACAATGGTTTGAGATGAATGAATTTGCTCAATAAGGCGCACAAACACACAAATTTCCTTTATGAATTCCTTGAAAGATGAAAAATTTCTCTGCGGTTTAGGAAGAAGAAAAATTAATTTGATTCTCCCTTTCTCAAGTTTTTCACTTGAATAATTTGTCAACAACAATCTTACGGTTTTATCAATACTGCTTTTGTTGTTTGCTGATACCAACCATGGTATCGGTTTGGCCTCAAAATATTTGCTTTATCTCTTTTCTCAACATTGGATGTGTTTGTGATTTCTTCATTGCAATTTCAATTAGATTTTTATCAAGTCAATGATTTGCGGGTATTGACATCACGAAAGGAAGAAAGTCATGTTTGATGTTGTGAATGTGATGTCGATAAACATCTAGAAATGCCCCCCGAAAGTACTTTTCATGTTTAGAACCGAAATAAATTTCATGAAACATTTATGAGTGTACCAGAGATGCTTTGCACAGCAATTTCGTACTGTAAATAGTGAATTTGAAAGCTTAAGGGAGAACTGGAATGGAATTTTTCAGGCCTTTCCTTCATTAATGCATGTTAAGGTCTACGATGAGAAGAATTTATTGACGCTCGACATCATTCGGGTTGACTTTTATGAATTGAAAAAGTTTCTAAGGTGCTAAGGGAACATAAAAATTGTTTACAAGGCGGTTTAGGAATAAGAAAGAATGGACAGAAAACTTTATCCTTCCTTTATTATCTTCTTAAGGCTTTTGGCTTTTTAAATATTTTTGAGTGATCTTTGATGTGGGTCACGGTTAACACTCTGGAACTTATGGAACGTCGAGAATATCATCCAAAGCTCGAAGCTATGAAATTAATTCTATTTTTAAATGTCAGTAAACATTTTAACGAGAAACTTCCATATATGAAATCTGACAGAATTTAAAGCTAAATTGAAATGAATATTGGTTTGGGAAAAAAAAAGAAAACTTTTGACATCGTGAAAATGTCAGTGAAAATGGGGAAATGAAAGTTTTTAGAAGCAATTTGTGAGATAAACATGAAGTAAATCTCAATTATGCTTTGTTATTGGCTATAAAGGGGAGAAATGAACGAAGTTTACGAGAATGTAACACAAAGCGATATATCAAAACGCTAACGAGCATTAGATGAGATGCTAGAGTGAAATTGTTATCATCTTTCATTCCTTTTTTATGAAATCGTTTAATGTCAAAACATTACAAAATTATTTTATTTTCTGTCTAGAAATGATGATGGATTTCCATATCAAATAAATTATTTAAATCTCATTAAAAAAATTGTTTTGTTTCTCAATGATGTCCTTGAAACGTCTCAAGGCAAATCATGCGTCCCTTATCGCTGTCAGCAGTAACGGAGGAAGTTCTCATTTGACTTTCATCGCTCTTTTATGACATCATTTTGTTCACGCTTAAATTTGCATAAACATGTACTGAGTGCTTTGTGTTTCCCCTGAGCTACTGAAATTCTTTCTTATTTACTTTGGCTTTGTGTTATTTTAAAGAAAACGCTGCAGAATATTTAAAAAGAAATTTTTCTGTTTTCTTGAAAAGCTGTAGAAGTTTATCGTTTGCTCATTTTGCTGCTTTCAACTGGGTCAACACAAAATGAATTGTTTAAGGGTAGTAAACTTGAATTTCTATCGATTTCTTTCCTTGTCGTGTACTAACAGCAGAACATCTAAAGTTGAATGGTGGAGAGTCATGAAAATGACAATGATTTGTTATGTTGAAGGACTGTGAAAAGGCTTCACAATAATTGTTTTAATTCGCCATTGTTCTTTCCTTTTTTTTCTTGAAGTGGATCAATAAAACATTTCATAATTCATGTTGTGACTGAGTCAACATATATCAATGAGTCTTTGTCCTTTGACACGAATAACCAAAATGAATGAGCTTTGAAGTTATTGGAAAAACATTTAAAAAATGTTTTTTCCCTCAATCTTTGAGCTTTGTCGGAAGTTTCATTAGCAACTGTCAGGTCTGCCAGTTGTTAATAAATTTTTAATTCAAAACATGGCAGACAAATTTAATAATAATTTTTGTTTACATTATCCTAGCCTGTGATCGTTAAAAATTGTAGAAAATCCCTGTTTTATATCACATCACCTGCTGGGAAGGTTTGCACCAATAAACGCCATCATTGCATGCAATAAAATTGTCGTTCATTTTACCATCACATTTTAAACTCTGAAAGTGATTCAAAATTCATTTTCCGATAAAGATTTGCTTACAATTTCGGAAGCGTAAAATGATTTTGATATGCAATTTAAGTTTTTTTATTGAAATCAATTTCTGGAAATGTTGAATAAAATGATGATTGAAGATATTTATTGCATTTAAATTGAGTTTCACGAAGAACGATGTAAACATATTCAAGCTTGACACGAGTTATTTATTGCATCAACATGTGCTGAAGAGATTTTAAAATTCTTTTTTAAAGTCTTTTATTTCTTTTCCTTTAAATGCGAAATAACAAAGCAGAAATATTTCCTTATGCCCACCACAGAAACAAATTATTCTTTCAAGAAGGCGAACAAATAAATGTGCCAGAACGTCTACAATTTCTTTTTTAGGACAACAATCGATTCCTTTTTGTAATTTAAGATGCACTCGAACAATATTTGAAGTTTATCGACTTAAACAAAGCACAAGATTTTTCGTAACAAATCTTTTGACATAGTTTTGTCAACAGAAGTAGACACTGATTGATAACAAATAAAAAATATTTTTTCTGTCTGCTTTAAATGCTTCAAAATAAAATAAAAAAACGAAAGCTTTGTGATGTCAATCAAAATGACAACGCAGAAAATAAATTTCAATTTCTAATATTTATCTTAATTTATGATTCACACTCTATTTGCGAACAATTACAATTACAACAATTGCTATCTTTGATTCTCCATTTAATGCTTTTGTTTATGTGCAATGTGTGCACTCGTGTGTGATTAAGTGCTGCACATGCTGATTACTTTTACATTAAAAACAGTTTTTTATCTTAGATGAGGCAGAAATGGATGTAAATTGAATGTTGTTATGAAAATAAATATTTATTGCGAATCGCTATTAAAGTAGTTAAACGGCAACGTTTCAGTGTTATAGAAATTTCAACATAGTAACTTGAATCGCTGATAATATTCAACCAGCGGCAATCTTACGCGAATTGCGGTTGCGACGACGAACTCATGCGATAAAAATAGTTAAATGAAGTGTAAAGTTATCAGTCTCGACATATTTGATTGAATATTCATGAAAATGTCAAGTCTGGATAAATTTAGAGACTGAGTGGGTTGAAATGTATAATTAAATAACAATTTAATTTACGCGAGGGTGAAACTTAACGAAATGGAATTGAAATGTCATAGATAAGGAAAAGCGAAAGAAGTTCAACTCGTTTGGTTTTTCCATTCGATTTAAATCGCTCGTAAAATCGAGTCAAGTGACCAAAACGAGTCAAGTCTTTGAAACCAATCGAGTCAAGTCAGCCTAATACATGCAAGTAGATCAGCCAAGTCGAGTCACTCTCCTGCCAACATAATTTTTCTGCCATTTTAAGGGTCGCTTTCATAGTTTTCCTCAACTTTTTCCCAAAAGGCAAATCTACTGAATTTATTCCTCATTATTCTTTTTTAGTTTTCTTAATGGAATGACTCGACACACCTGTAGAACGTTTTACTGCGTATCAAAACTCTTTTTCAATGTCACGCATTTATATTTATCCACAAAACAGTAGAAATTGTATCGAATCAGACGAATTGTTGGGGAGCAGATACGAAATGTCACATAATGTCGTGAATGGAATTTATTTATTTCATTTTTTAAAAGCTTTCACAGCAAAAGAATTCATTCAAGGAATGAAAGCGAAACTTTTTTTTGACGATAAGTGATTATTGTTACTGCCTGTTTTAATGAAGTTAAAGCACGCAAATTTCACAGTTGACAGAAAGCGACAACAAGATTATCGACTTAGTAAGGTTTTTAAATAAAATGTTAGAGTGATTTATGTGAAACAAAAGCAAAGTCGAATTTCTTATGTTGCACAAATGAGAACAAATTAAATGTCTTCATATTAAAAGTTCAGAATTGTTTGATGCGAAACAATTTTGATATCAATTTGTTGATCATTGCTTCTAACAAGAATCCATTTAAAATGATATAAAAACGCAGTTTTATTGTTCTATTGTTAAATTTCCAAGCACCCAAAAACAAAAATCATAAAATGAAAATCACTTGCCGACTCTCGTCAATCTGTCGCTGTCAAGTTCACATAAACACAAAATAAATCTAGTTCGCATTTTAAATTTTTGAAAAGTGAGTAGATAGATTGTAATGTGAGCATAACATATTTATAACTTGGCCGCGTCACAATGAGAAACAACAACCGGAAGCGTATCAAAGAAGCATGAAAAAATAGCAACAAAAATCCCGGCTTGTTAGTCAATGTGTTTGTCCATTTGTGGATTCTTGCGTTGAAACATCAATTTAATTGAAATTTGAATTGAGCGAAGTAAGAATTTGCTACGCTTGATCATTATGATCTTTTGTGAATGCTTTTGACTGATGATCAATGATGTAATCGAATTTTTAAACACTCTCATGGCAACTCAAAATATTTCTATTAGCAAAATTAATATTTTGGCGGTGATGTTTCGTTCATTTATGGGAATGGCGTCATACTGTTTTGTTTGCTAGCGGGGAAAAATTTGTCTCATAATTAATGAAGTTTAAAGAAAGATTCTGTGCTACTTAAAAAACAAGAAATCGTTTCTGAACCGCAATCATTCACAACTTAAATTTGGTTTCCTTTAAAACATTTGTGTGGTGAACAAATTTTCTATTTTCATGAAATTGAGACATCAGCCACGCATTTCATTTCAATGTTGTTATGCATAAATCCGCAGAACGATGCGTTTAAATTTTACGAAGTTTCTTCTGATGTTTTACATCCCCACTTGTCATAGTCATCGTCTTAAGTTGTTCATAAAAATTAATTAGTAAATTCTCATCTTTCTTTCTTTAGAAGTGAATAAATTTTAAAAGCAAAATGTCTATTCCTAGAAAAATAGAACTTAATTGATTTAACGTCCAATGGAGATAGAATTCTTTGACTTACGTGACATCAGATGAACGTAAATTCTTTGCATTAATCGCTGATTTGATAACACAAATAAAAAGACATCATCAGAGTTTAATTGTCAGTTTATGAAGTGATAAATCAATAAATGTTTTACAAATTTGTTCAAACTAAATTTAAACACCATCATCATGATCATCATCACCCCAAATCCCCAATCTAAGTAATCACTCAATAAAAAAATCGTTGATTCATTTGACCTTCCATGTCGCCATTGAATTTCTTTTTTGTTCATTGTGTGAACTGCTTGACCGCTCTTTTGTCGGGGTTTCGAATTAGAACAAAAGAATTTTTATGACAACTAATTTATTTATCAAATGTTTGAATGGAGAAATTGGATATTATCGTATCTTCTTTTTAGAGGTAAATGACTAAGACGATTCGCGATTGGCCTTAATCTTGTTAAACGTCAATAAAGCGGTCGTTGAATGTGACAACGTTTTCCGAGATTTCATTTACCAATTGACTACATCAACAAAGAGAAATCATGAAATAATTGGTCGTAAACTTTGTTTTTTTGTCATTTTACAGGGCGCCGGTAAAGAGATACGAGAAGCGATATCAGATCCATCTTCGGAAGTGTTAGAACGAGCATGGAATGTTGTTTTACCTTTAGTTGAGAAATTGAAAGCGTGCTATGAGCACTCATTGGAACTCGAACGAATCGTACCAAAACTTCTCAGTCAACTTGTAGGTGGACGTCTTAATCCCACACAACATTTGGAAACGCAACAAGCTTTAGTGAAACAATTAGCAGAGATTTTGGAGTTCGTGTTGAAGTTCGACGAATACAAAGTGCGTTTGGTTGTTGTTGACAAAATTTCTCTTCGAAGTTAATCTTCTTGTTTCTTGTTTTATTTTTAGATGAAAACTCCCGCAATTCAAAATGATTTCAGTTATTATCGTCGAACAGTGAGCCGTCAGCGATTTGATTATAACAACCAGATGCTCATCAGCACTGAACTGGCGAATCGAATGTCACTTTTTTACGCCCATGCAACGCCCATGTTGAAAGTTCTCAGTGAAGCCACGTCAAAGTTTGTGCAAGATAATGCAAATGATGTCGATAACACAACCGAGACAATCGGGACAATGGCGAAAGTTTGTCTAAGGATGTTAGAGAAAGAGTAAGTGACGATGATTGTCGATTAATTGAAAACATTTTTAAACTTCTTATAAATTTTAGAAAACTTTTATCACAAATTGAAAGAGAAGAAACGCATCTACTCGTTCTTCGTGTTATGGTTGGTCTTGTGATTCTCTACGATCATGTCCATCCTGACGGAGCTTTTGTTCGTTCTTCACATGTCGATGTGAAAGGATGCGTGAAGCTTCTTCAAGCACAACCTGCAATCAAAGCTGAGCCGCTGCTCAATGCTTTACGCTATACGACGAAGCATCTTAACGAGGAAGCGACACCGAAAAACATAAGAAATTTACTCGCTGCATAATATTTGCCGCAATCAAAGCCGCTCAAGTCAAACGCTTGCTTTATCTTGAAAGTTTTAATCGTAGGATTTTTGGTGATCTTAATTGTAGCGATACGTTACGGAAGCGGCGCTTTATGGTCGAATTAGTTCAAACATTGAAATGGGACGAAATTCAGTTGATTTCTTTTATTTTTCCTGAGATTAAAATCACTTTTTAATTGTTGATGAATAATTTTTCTCTTTTGTTTTGGAGTGATTGAGAATAAAATTAGTTGGTTAGTTAAGAGATGAATGGAAATTGAATGCTGACTGAATTTAATTTACTTTGATTTATTCTTAGAGAGACAGAGTAACAGTGAGTGGAGTAAGCGATCGATAGTTGAGCAGTTGTTTACTCCACCAACAGATTCGCTTTTCTTATTTTTGTATTCTTTTTAGTATTATTTTGTTTGGTGACCATTAAATAAATTAACAATGAAAAGTAACTCCGAGAGTATTTTATCAGATTTTTCTTTCTTGCATTTGTTGAAAGCTTAATAAGATTTAACAGTAACAATAATAACCAAAAATGTGTTCGTTGAGATCTTCGTACGTTTTTACTTTTATTAACAAAAACATTTGTCAACACGACCAATCAATAAAATTTTCTTTGAATTCATATTTGATGTCCTTTTGAAATAAAGAAACTTTGGTAATGAACAGAAATATTAATTAAAATATGTTTCGCAATGTTTAATCGCTTTAAAGAAAAAATTTGTAATGTTAATCGCGAGAAAATTTTGAGCCTAACAATGGCATTGTGCCGTCATTTGTCGCATTGGGCACATTGAAGTATTTTTACTATTTAAACCGTTCTCTTTGATGAAATACAAAAACACAAAAATTGGAATTGGGAAAAATGAAAAAAAGCACAAGAATTTAGATAAAAAGTGAGAAATGAAATTGTTATTTTTCTAAATAAAAATATTTGAAGATTCTTCTCTACGATAAATAGAACAACTTTTGATTATCTAATTCTAAGCTCGAAAAATTTGTTAGAAGGAAAATTTTCTTTTATTGGAATCAAAAGCATAATAATAATAACAATAAGAAGAAGAAGAAACTTTATTCATTGATGTTAAATATCCTGAAGATTAGTAAAAATTTACAAGAACGCATAAATGTCCATAGAGCACAACTACAAATTCGCTTTTTACTTGTTCGTTTTTTGTTTATAAGAAACAGAAACCATCACCATGTGATGTAACAAGAAATAGTTAAAACAGACAAGATTCATACATAAATATTTAGATAAAGAAACATTATGATAACAATTATAAGTTTATGTAAATATTCACATAAATATTTTACAGTATAATAAAAACTTGACAATGTCATTGTCACGTGCATTAAATTACTTCCTAGAATGTCATGAACAGGCTGAAAATAAATAATTAAATGAAATACGAGCGCCTACACTTTTTTCTTATCTATCATTGTTAAAAAATAATAAAAAAAGATTTACAAAACACTTGTACACATCTTCATTAAAATATCTTATAATGTGATTGAACATAAAACAAAATTAATAAAAACCGGAAACAAAAGCTATGAAAAGCAATTTAATTGCTTTAAAATTTCACCTTGGAATTCATTCTTTAATAAAACAAGAGAATTCAACTCTTTTATGTTCATTCATTTGCATTTTTGCTGAAAGCTCTTCTATGTAAACTTTAAACATTACATAAATATTGTATAAGAAGCTCTGAAAGTGTTAAGGAAAATGAAAAGTAATAAACAGAAACAAAAAATAATAAAATAATTAAACAAAATTTTTATTTTGATGATTTATGTACTGATTTATGCGATTTAAAAAATTAACATTTTATTTACAAAAACATTTTCTTATAATCGAATTTACCAAATGATTCTTTGAACTTCATTAAAATCTTTCCAACGGACTTGTACTTGAAAGAAGATAATGAAAGTGATTTGATTAATTAAAATATTAACAAGAAGTTCAAGTAATGATAAGGATTTTGTCACTGATTTACGGTTGAGTTTTAATAAAAGAAAAGGAATTAAAAAATATCTCACTTCAATTAACTTTTGTAAGCACAAAGTCGCGATTGTTGATAGTACGAAAAAGATTTTAAATCCAATCGATCCATCCATGGAAGTGAAGATTGTTGACAATCCAAAGATGTAAACAGGAATTATTGCATACTTTGCAAGTGCGTGTCGTTGATAAAATCGCTTCCAAACATAGAACGTATAATGACGATTATCTGCTAACAAATATGGATGAACGAGCGTGTTGTACTTTACAGTTAAAATCATGAACAGAGTCAGAAGAAATATTCCTAACAAACACTTCCAACTGCTGAAAATCTTGTGAAGTCTGAAGAGTTGAGGCAACCATAACGAACATCCAAAGACAAGTACAAATAAACTGAAGTAATAAAGTTGCGGGATGTGAATCGATGCTTCATGAGCTGTTTTGTCACCAACTGTAAACAATTCAATCAAATTTCATTCTTATAACAATTCTTCAATCATAACTCACCAACAATTGATCCATTGATAAAAACAAATGCCATGAAGCTGAAAATGATAACAAAGTATCCAAAATACTCCGAAATGGATCCCACAATGAATTCAAGAAGAATTTTCGGATGCTTTAAATGCGATTTCAAAGCAAACAAGAAATTGTCGAAAGTTGCTGTTTCTCTTTTCATTTTCGGATAAATCTTCAACATCATTTTATCAATTAAATGAACTCCTAATGTTCCTGCCACCCAAATGACGTTGGTTTGTCTCATAATGACACTGAAAGCTCCGAAAATTGCTGACAATTTGTGATGTTTAAGAATCGAGAATAAAAGCATGAAAAGGATCATCGTGATTGAAGGAACGTCGGTATAGTAGACATGACTAAAGAAGTACATCGGTGGTAATGTGGCTAATGCCATTGTTTCCAAAAGCACATCATGATTGTTTTCCTTTTCAGCGTCGTACAAAATTAAAGATTTGATTTCATAGATCAGTAAAATATTGATGAAAGAACAAATCAAAGGAATAAGCCGGAGTGTGTAAGTCTCACAATATTCTGTTGGGATGAAAGATGAAAGTAGATATAATCCTGGAAACGTTGTAATCTTTGAATCCCACTAATAAAAAGAAGAAATTGCAGAATTTCAAGAACCGGCAAATGTAAACAAAGCAATTTTAACCTAAATACCTCAGAGAAATTTCCTTGGCAGTATTTTAATCCTTGTCGGATGTGAAAGAGCTCGTCAATCACTTCACCTGATGTTTCGAACACTTTTTGAAATATTATTATGGAAATAATCGAGTAGATTGATATGAAAAGATATTTTAGAAATCTATCCATGGTGAATTTTTCTCTATTACTTTAAGTTTAAGACTTTTATTTATTTCTATATGCTTTAGATATGCACTATTTGAACATCAAAATTTACACAATTTCATTTGAATCAGTTTATTTTGTTTTTAAAGAATTCACTTTTCCTGAAAATTTTGTGCTAAATAAATTGAGTTATCATAGTTTTGCTTTGTTACACATTTTGCTAAAATTTTCTTAGCAACTTGTTAACTTTTGAAATTTCCGTTATTTTTTTCAAGTTTAAACTGCTAAAAAGCTCTTAAAAAATCCATAAAAATTTGCCATAAGATAATTTATTATTTTATTACAAAAACTTTGTCTTACAAGGTTTTCTTCCTAATTTTAACAATTCTTGATCATGATTATTTAAATCAAACAACATAATTAAACTTTTTTATGACCTTCTCCTATACTGAAAGAATTTTTCATTACCAACTAAAATTATTTTTAATATTAACTGAAACATAGAAAAATTCGTGGCTTATAGTAATGATTTTTTTTCTTTCGATTCTCTGTCTTTTAAAAAGAAAAGTCTGAACCTTTCAGATTCTTTGAAATGAGAAAAATATTTTGTCCGAATCGCGGGTAACATGAAAAGATTGGCAAATCAGAATTATTTTTATATCATGATGGCTGATAAGTTTTCACTTATTTTAAAACATTCTGATTACCGTCTTTTCATTGGAAAAAGTCTGCGCAGTCTTCGAAAGTGGACCCAAAGAATCTTCAATGCATCGATTAAAACTGATGATCGTTTGAGAATTGAATCAAGACCGCGCATTATATGAGCAAAGAGAGATGAAACGAGTCAATGGCAATGTTCGGTGACATCAACAACGACACTTTTCTTCCATCCAAATAGAAGATAACCAATCATTGCTCCAAACACAACAGCCAAACATAGCCAAGTGTTGTATGTCATGAAGATCAACATAAGCATAAGTGAAAGAGTCACTTGAATAAGATGAAGAACACTCTGGTAGAAATGCATCCACGAGAAGATTGTCGGTCTAAAAGAAAAAAGAAAAAGACATAAAAATATTAATAAAAGATTTCCAACTTTCATTTTAATTAGCGTGCAGTAAATGTTAGAAGTAAGTTCAATAAATTTCATGCTATGTTAGTTGAATTTTATATTTTTCGTGCATCAACATACGACAATGAAAGTTTTAAGAAACTTACGGATCACGATGAACGACTTCTCCGACCATGCTAAAGAGTTCAATGAAATTCATGAATTCAATTAAATGTTTTCGATGCATAAACATAAAAAAAAAACTTTTAAAAAAATTGTTAAATTTGTCAACTTACTGGACGACCCGCGAATTATCTTCAGTTGCTCCATTTTTCTCTGGAGCAGACACAGCTCGATATTGTAGCGCATTATAAGACTTCCAGAAGAGATTTTCACGATAATATTTGAGTCCTTCATAAAGAACTCCAAGAATGAAAATGACCAGCATTGACCAAATAAGTCCTGACGTGCTGCTTATCGTCCATTGTTCGAATAAAATTGTTTCGTTGTGTCCACCATGAAACTGAATAAAAGAAGAAACTCATCAATTAAAGTAAATTGAAATGAATGAAGAAGAAAAGAAACTTACAGCCATCTGCATCATATGATGAAGTGCAGCATGACCATTACCGTGGCTTGAATGATCCATAGCGTTATGATCATGAGCTGAAGGCATTAAAGTTGTTGTTGATGGAGAATCTGGAACTGGGAGATGATGCCCATGATCATGATGTGAATGATCGTGACTCATTGTTCACTGGAAAGTTCAAATTAAAAAAAGAATGTAATTGAAGTCTTTGCTTTATCAATTGCCAATCAATTTTCTTCCATTCAACTTTTATTTATAATAAATAAATAGTTGAACATCAACTACCAACTGAAACACCACGACGAGTGTAATGGCTTAATTGATAATAAATGAAATTGCGCACTTTAGTTCCCATTCTGTAGTCAGTACTCGATAAAGCACTCCCAGTTTCGCTTTTTATTCCATGCAAACAAATGGAAGTGATTCGATAAGTCATGAGTGGGTAAACGATATAAAACAAAACTTTCAAATTATCGTGTTTATCATTCCGTCACTTTATTATTTAAGCACGTTTTTTGTTCTGTTTCATTTTGATTAACGCAACTGATGACACAACAAGAAGCGCGTTGATGTCGCAGACCTTGAATCTCTTCTTTTTTTCAATCACATCTATTCGACATACTTTGTTGAAATTATATTTGAGAGTTTTAAAACTTTATTACTGATTATTTGTTTTTCATAAACCTCATGAAGTTATGAGATCTTTCCTGATAAGGAAAAGACCACAAAAAAATCGTTTACAATGTATACCGTGGTTGATAAAAAAAATCATGATAATTTTTATTTACTTTGTTGTTAACTTTCTGAATTTATAAGTTTCTTTCCAGTAATATTCTTATCAGTATGGAATCCCTCAAAAAACTTTGATAATCACTTCAGTCTTAGTAGAATATTTATGTTGCTTTATGTCTGCTTCTTTACCTTGCTTTAATACTTGGAATTATTTGACTGATTTACAATATCAATTGCTGATCTTAAAACATGTCTTGTAAGTAGGATCGACCGTAAAGCAACTGTTCAAGTTGTGAAACTTGTTTTACTATTTCTTTTGTATCTGATCTGTTGAGTCGTTTACTTCATTTCATACCATTGTAGTTGAACAATTCACGTTTCAATTTATTGAAAGTGTCTGCTCTAAGCAGCAACCACTCGAAATAATCTGAATGTGTTCCAAATAAAAACAATGTAAAGTACTTGAGAAATGCAAAAAAGAAAGTTCAATCATTGGACCTCAATAAAGATTTTTTTGCTCTCTTTATCACAGTTTACATGACTTTCACTATCACTGTATAAGGAGATTGAAAACATTTCGCGGTTCAGAGACTTCACTGTTCTTTGTGCAATATTGTTGCATAATTTGTGATCGCAAGACTAAACACAAGAAAAACTTCAACCAGCATGTATTTGAAACTGTATTCATTTATGTATTTCATTTGTTCAACGTTAAAATTGACCGACAATTGGAGGAATGAAAGGAACTTTCTAATTGAGAAGCTCACCTATGGAAATCTTTGATTATGTATTAAAAATAATCAAAGTAGATAGAAAAAGTACAATATATTGTCTCTTTTTCACACTAATTACGTCATCCACGTTTTAAATCTGAAGAAAACTTTGAACTCCTACACAAATATCCTTCGATTGAATCACAATTATCCTTTCAATATTGAAGGATAAATGAATTTATTGAAATTACTGTCACAATTCACGCGGAAAACAAAGAAAAATAAACTAAAGAAAATTAAATCACGTTACTTTGTGCATGAATGACCCGAAGCGACTTTCAAACGTTCTGTATCGAACTAAAAACACTTTTCTTCTGGATATCTTTTTAAAACAAAAACACGAGAGCAAAGAATTAGCACTGAAGAGAAAAACTATGCTAAGTGGGATCTGCTAAAATAAATCCGAGGGGAATGAAAGGTTCGTTACGAGATTTTAGCATAAAATTAGTGCTAAAATTTATTGAAATTTAGAATATCGGGAGAATTAGATTTTAAAATTATTAATAAACATATAAGGAAGAATCTAACTCAGCTCAAAATTATTCTCCCCGATACTCAAGTGGTGAAAGAAATGAAATCTTATGGAATACAATAATCGAACGAGAGTGAAATCAATATAAACTCAAAAAAAGATATTTGGCTTGAATTCTCTCTCAACGGTCATTCTCAGAACATTTTAGAAGGTAAACATATAGAAAAGTGTGTTAAAAATCAATAAAAGTTACATTTTAAAGTTAAATCATGTTATAAAAGTAAAATAATCAACAGATGTATAAAGATTTAATTATTTTCGTCTTAAAATTCAATGCATTTTCTCTCATGTTTGAATGTGTTAGTGAGGAAAACTCATTTAAAAAAATTGAGTTTTGTTTTGTTATCAGTTCTCTTGAACGAAAATATGTCTGTGCTGCAGAGAAACGTAAATTAAAATAAAACCTTCTGTCATTTGTTGCTCAACTCTCGTTCACTGCGGATCTGAAAATCTCTGATGTAATTTTAATATTTTTTTTATTTCTGGATTATTCATTGCAAACTAGTGAACATCGAAAAGTGACTTGAAAAAAAAAGAAGAAAATTCTTTGCAACTTATATTTTTGTAAAAAAAGAGAACTACCTAATATATATTTAATAACGATATATTTTGTGTTGAGGACGTTCGCTTTGGCTCAAATTCACCACCCACATCATATGATCTCAATTCATTAACTCCTACAAAACATCATCACATCATTCAACTCTTTGACACAAAAATAACGGAAGACCGCCACAATGTTCAGTCCCGAATACGAGAAACGTTTACTCAAGCACTTCAGTCCGACGGCTAGAGCTTTGTTCTCAACACCAGAGTCGTCGTCACCATCGGATCGATTCATTCCATGCAGGTTGGTTAATTTACTTAATTTCATATGCACGACTAGATTATAATTTTTTTTTGCTCACTTTCTATTTCAGAAATAACAATAATTGGGAAACAAATTACTCAACATTAGCAAAATCAAATGAAAACTCATCACAATCGAATAAAAAGCAGAGAGAATGTGGTGAGTCAGCTCGTGACAGTTTAGCGTATTCTTGTCTCTTAAAAAACGAGCTTTTGGGTACCAGTATCGATGATATCAAGAATGTATCTGATGATAAAATAGGCTATTTGTCAAGTAGTAATAGAGGATTATTCAAATATCAACCGCCAGTGAGACAGGTAAGCAACAAATTGTTCTTTTGTGGTTTGTCCTCATTACCAAATTATCAACGAAATACTTAAAAAAAGCAAAAATCATTAAAAAAGTGGTCTGTGCAATACGGAACATTAACTTTTACGAGACACTTTTAATTGCATTTGGTTTACTGACCAAGACATTCATTTATTCCTCTTTAGTTATGTTTGAAATGTTGATAACATGATGAAAGATTGCATGTCTCAAAGGTTATCAATGACACAACAAGAACTTCACTCCAACGTGTTTCTTATGTTTCATTTCACTTTGCTTTGGGATGCGATAAGTTTTTTATTTATGTTTGTTTGTTGAGTACGGCACATTTCACACAACGCTTGAGTTCATACAAATTGAGAGTTTTTACTATGAGTTCTTATCGTGAGACTTCTAATGTGAATTAATTAAGCCAACGCAGTGAATTATTTGGCAATTTATATTTGGAAACGACGATAAGAAGTGTTTTGAGAATCGCTAGAAATTTTTTGTTAAATTGAAATAAATTAAAATTATCGTAGGGATGAAAAAAAAATATAATTATTAAATTAACAGATTAAAGTTCAGCCTTCAATTTCATTAATCAAAAAGTTTACATGTCAGATATTAAATTTCAAATCTTTTTTTGTCATCAACTCTTCCTTTGCAAAAAAAAAGCCAGCCGCTAATTTAATTTTATTGTTGAACGCTCCAAATTTTGCGAAAGCTGCGAATTCTTATATTTAACTAAGTCGTGCATAATAAATTTCCTTGTGCGTACTGATGCGTTTCGCGTCGATTTTATGATTATTGTAAATTAATTCAGATTCGCTTAAGAAACCTAATTAAACGTAATTCGTATGTTAATAGCTGCCAAAAGTTTGCTTTTTTCGATTCCTTCTTCTTAACTTTCCCATCAGGTCGCACGCATTTTTCGCGAATTTCTAGAAATTAATTTTTATTGACAAAATCCCGTTGCTGCTTCTTTTTTTATTCCTTTCAACTTACGACAACCTTTGAGTGTTTCTTTCCACTGCAAATGTGATGAAGAATGCATACAAATTTTTTACTTATTCAGTTTATAAAACGTTTGAAATAATTCAAGTTGATTGTACTTTAACAAATATTCTTCACTCATGACATTGACAACATATTCTCGAATTGCGTGATTTTTTAATTTATAAAAAACATTTCAAGAGTTTGTTGAAGACAAGTTTTGGTATTTCTGTTGAGTTATTCAATTAGCTGACGTCTAATGAAGAGGAAAATTGTCGTAGACTACAAATAAAAGTCATAAATATTCTTATCGTCTAAAACTACTCCTTCTGATTTATTTCCAATTGTTTATGCAAAAAAATTACCTTCCGGTGGTAAAACCATAAAATTATTCAATAATTCTCTTTGCTTCTTCTTATCTCGCTTTCCTTACGTCTCGGAAGTTCGATGACTTCATTTTAATGACTTTTTTTTCTTTCCTTGTGAGTGAAACCAAAATCCTAAGAATATAAAGTCAAAAACTAGACACTCAGTAGGTGGGTTTATGAAGTTGCTAATTGAGTCATTCATTTTTATTCTTTTTTCCCCTACAAAGAAATTTGACATTCCATTGCTGATGACACTCTTTTCTCCTTCATATTTATTTGCAGTGATTACTAAATATTTGAATTTTATTTTTACACAAACGCAAATAAGAATTCTTCTTGAGAAAGTCATCAAACTTCAGTTGGAGTGTTCTTAAGATTCCTTCTACTGTTTGCTTCTCATTTTTGCTTTGCTTTTGCACTCGCAGAATTATTTCGAAAAGTATTTCGTATAGCGGTATTTTGCAATATTTTTATTTTTATTTCACGTCTCTTAATTGTCTCCTGTGTGTTGTATCATTGAAAGTGTTGTAACTTACAACAACTGGAGAAAAAATAACAAGAAACGAGAAATAAGAAGAGAATAAACAACTTAAGATTTTTTTTGGTCAAACACCGCGTTAAGAAGAATGCAAACGAAGCAACATTGTTAGTTGAATATCTAATTATTAAAGAAGTCATTTAGTGGTTATTTGAAGACTTTTTTATATTTTTCCTAAGTACATAACATGAAGTTGTCCACTTGATGATCATTCACTCGTGTAGGTTCATCACAAGTTCATTTGATTATTGAAGTCTCGACAATTTCTGAATAAATGAATAAGACATTCTTGTTTGAACGTCTGAACATTCAAAATGCATGTCATCAATTAAGAATAATTCGAGAATTGCAGTAAGTTATGAAATAACTTAGTCGGATTACATTTGAATTTGCTGATTTTTGTTTGTTTATTGTGCAGTAAATTGAGAATGTTTTTGAATAGAATTTCATTCTTATTTTTATATTTTATCAATAGGATTTCAACGATCCATGTCCATATTCGTTGTCACCCGTTACTATTAAGAGCCAGAAACTTCTACGGTCACCAAGAAAAGCAACACGGAAGATCTCACGCATACCATTCAAAGTTCTCGACGCCCCCGAACTACAAGACGACTTTTATCTCAATCTAGTCGATTGGTCAGCCCAAAATGTTCTCGCAGTTGGACTTGGCAGTTGCGTTTATTTATGGAGTGCTTGTACAAGTCAAGTAAGTTCACTTTTGTTAACCTTTTCGAATATGTTATCGCTAATGGAACGTTGGAAATAGTTTATCAAAACACATTCCCATTAGTTACTTGAAAAAGATAAGAAAACATTTTAAATTGATAAAATTTCTTCATGGTTGTAATTAGGTGACGAGATTGTGTGATTTAAGTAATGATGGCAACACTGTAACGTCAGTGTCTTGGAGTGAGCGTGGTCATCAGCTTGCTGTAGGAACACATCATGGCTACGTTACTGTTTGGGATGTCCAAGCTAGCAAGCAAGTAAGTTGGAGTTAATTGTATAAAAAAATAAAGAAAAAGCATGCAAATGTGTAAACTGTGACATAAAAACGTAGTTTCTATTGAAATTGAAACAGTAGTTCAAGTACACTGAAATAATGTTATGTAAATTTACTTTTAAACGGTTTTTAAACGAAATATTTCATGACAAATACAAAAAGTCAGGATATTGACATTCATTGAGTAAGAACTAATTAAGGGAAAAGTTTCAAATTTCATTTCATTGCATTCAATTCGAAGTTGAATTTTATGTCACAAAATTTGTTACTCACTTTAAGTTTTCTATTTCTTGTTTCTCTATTCACAACATCAGAAACAAAAACAATTCTTCGTCTTTAAAGTTTAAACAAAACATTCATGAAGACGACTATGCATCAATAAATTTTCGCACGCACTAAATGACCTAATTTTTCTCTTAAAGGTAAACAAACTAAATGGCCATTCAGCACGCGTCGGGGCTTTGGCTTGGAACGGTGATATATTATCGAGTGGATCGCGGGATCGATTGATTATGCAACGAGATGCAAGAACGCCACCTCAAACATGTGAGAGAAGGCTTGAAGGTCATCGACAAGAAGTGTGTGGGCTAAAATGGTCACCAGGTGAAAATTATTAATTACAATGAAGATAAATTGTTGTAACAATGAGAAATGTTTTCTTTTTCTTCAGACAATCAATACCTTGCAAGTGGAGGAAACGATAATAGACTTTACGTTTGGAATCAACATTCACTTAGTCCAGTTCAATCATATTCAGAGCATATGGCAGCAGTCAAAGCAATAGCTTGGTCGCCACATCATCATGGTCTTCTTGTTAGTGGAGGTGGAACTGCAGATCGTTGTATTCGCTTTTGGAATACACTCACTGGACAACCAATGCAATGTGTAGATACAGGTAAAAAATTCTTTATTAATTCTTTCAATTAAATATTAATGCAAGATCATTAATTTAGGTTCTCAAGTTTGTAATCTCGCTTGGTCCAAGCATTCATCAGAACTCGTTTCAACACACGGCTACTCGCAAAATCAAATTTTGGTTTGGAAATATCCGTCGTTAACTCAAGTTGCTAAATTAACAGGACATTCCTATCGTGTGCTTTATCTTGCATTAAGTCCAGATGGTGAAGCAATTGTCACGGGTGCTGGTGATGAGACTTTAAGATTCTGGAACGTGTTTAGCAAGGCTAGAAGTCAAAAGGAGAATAAAAGTGTTTTAAATCTTTACACAAACATTCGATAGATCATCAATGGTTATAAACGCTTTGATTTCTCATCTTAACTTCAATTGAAATCTTCAAGCAAAACCAAAAACTGTTAACAAGATACGATGATTTTTAGTAGATAATTAAATTGGTTTATTTGAATTTATTCGAGTCATCATTTCTTTAATTTCTTTTTCTCTTTTCTTCTATTTACCTGACCTCCATTAAAAGATTTATTTGAAGATTTGTGATTTTTTTTTCTTGTTTTTGGCTTTATGAATTAGAATTTTTTAATGCTGCTTGGCTTTTCTATCTTTAAGATTTGCAGAGTACTAAATTATAATAAATAACTAACGATACTTAAGACCAATAGATAGATATGTTAATAAAAATATATCATGAACTAAAGATCGATGAAGAGGGGAAAAGAAGAATGTGTGAGAACAGAAATGAAATCAGAAAATTAATATGTTTAAAACCGAACTTTCAATAAATAAAAATAAATTTTTCAAATAAAAACTAAGAAGTTTCGTAATTTATCTTAAAACATTGATTAAACAATTTGAATCCTGTTGGTTGAAATTTCTACTTAGTAGCATACAAGTTCTGATGCTACTCAAGAGCTTACGAACTTTCAACATCTTCGAAAGCTTAAAAGCTTAGATGATTTCGAAAATATTTGAAGCACCCTATGTGAGTTCGAAATTCGAAATTCATGTTGTTTACTCGAAAAAAATGATAAAATTTTAAGAAATCTGCGCTTTAGTTACTAAACAGTGAAATTAAAGTAATGGAAAACGCTAAAGTGAATAAAAAAAATGAATCTGAAACAATAGATGTTGTTTCAAATAATTCTTTAATGGATTTCCTTAAAGATGAGGAGTGTTGTGAAAATGTTGATGAAGTGAGATTATTTAGTGAGATAAATCGACTTGCTGGATTAAGCAAGTCAAAATTTACTGATGAAAATGATGATCGAACGATAGAAGAACTGCTGAAAGAAGCAGAATCTTTAATTAACCAACCAATTGGTGTTAATAATGCAAATTATACAATCTCTTGTGAGAGCACACCCATCGAAATTCGAGAAGGAATAGTTGATCAATATGATTATTCAATACATAAATCATTGAGCCAACATGACGTGAGTAAATCAAAACTTTATTTCAACAATTTTAAGCTTTTGAAACAGCTTTTGCAATCACTCTCATGAACGCCATCGTTTCCTGACCACTACTAATAATTTGGTCAGCTGGAAGCATAAATCCATGACGACCAGTGTCTCGTAATTCAACTGTATATGAATATTTGAACTTCATGGTGCCCTTTGCCCAATCATCGCTACCTCCTGAAGCAGGATAAAGTGAACTTCCAGCTGGTCCAACTGTATAATGAAATCCGCTGACTTTTTTCATCGCCTCTGCAGCTTCTTTACCGACTGCGTCTAAGTCAGCATGATCTGGAGGGACTTTACGGTCGTAGCCCCATGGATATAAAATATATTGACCGTAACTGTGGAATGAAAGTGAAGCTTTAAAGTTTGCAGCGGATTTCACTAGGAAATCTCGGACGGCTTTTGTTTCGGGTTCACTGAAGGCTGAGGAACCAGCAAAAGTTTCAGCACATGGCTGTCGTGATGCTCCTTGTCCACCCCATTTATACCCATAATTCCTGTTCAAATCAACTCCCGTGCAAACGCTATTACGTCTTCGATTCTTTCTCCATAATCGATCATTCGTATGCGAATATTCGTAACCGTCAACGTTCATAACTGGCAGGAAATACCAATCGATGTTCTGAATGTCTTGACTTTGTTCATTCCAGTTCTCAGCAAATGAATCGATTATGAATGTGACAACAGCTGGAGAGATCCATTCACGTCTTTGAAAGAAAGTAAAAATAAGTAAATCTTGTGGGAAATTTTATGTCGTCATTCTCAACGTACGCGTGAATTCCGCCATCGATCCAAATAGCTTTGTTTGTTGGATTTCCATTTGAGACTCTCAAAACTTTTAATGGTCGTCCTTGAATGGATTTTCCTATCTCTTGTTGGCTGCATAAATCAGGGAATGTCTTCGTAAGATAATCCAAATATCCGAAAATATCAGTAAGACGATGATACGAAGTCCAAGTCATTGGATGTCCTAAATAAATGACAACCAAAATCTTTTAAATTCATATTAAAAATAAAATATTTCGTCTTACTATTGGCTTGTCGCTTGATGTTTGTCTTGTGACAAATGCATTCAACAATTTCGTAAATGCTTAATGAACAACAAGTTGCTGCTACAATTTTGTTTGTTACTTTTCAATTAAAATTAATTGTCAAAGTTTCGACAGAATTTCGGGAAGATTTTCTAGCATTTGTCTCAAGATAATTGATTAAAAAGGAAAAAAGGCGAAGGTAAAGAAATCTCGAAAATAACTTCATTGATTTAACAAACCAACTTTAACTTTTCTTTCTTCGCCCTTCGTGATGTTTATTCTTCTTTTTTTTTATTCTTCCCACACACCCACAGAGTTTTTCAATGCTTTTCTTCACACGTTTCACGAAAGGAACATATTTTTGATTGTTTTATTATATTTTTGATTGCAATTCTCCCCTTTAACAATGCGCCATTAAAGTATGCACACAAAACACTTTTTACCATTGAAAGTGAAGTTTTCGAACCCTTTTCGAGACATGTTATGAAATTTATTTCTTTCATTGATAGTTTTTGGGGTGAAAAATGTTTTGCTTATCGGAAAGTTTTCAGTGTTGAATCATTAATAGAGTTTGATAGTTGAATGGAATAAATTTTCCTTACCGTTTCTATTCTGCCATAAGTCAGTGTCATCAAGTGGTGGGTTTTCATTGTTAATTGCTTCTTGAATATCATTAATAACGACATCGAAAGGTACACGAACGTTTTCGAGAAAACTTCTTGCATCATCTACCATCGCACTTTTCACAAACATGTCAACGTATGGTTGCGTTATGTTTGTCATTTGTAAATTCCACATCGACACTTGGAATTGCTTTTGAAGTTCCGCTACAGCATTTTTATATTCTTGTTCGCTATAAGCGATTCTCCACAATTGAGCGCCATCGTACTTAATCGATTCAATGCCAGCACGATCTTTATCGAAAATTACTGGTGGCTCAGTGCTGATGTCAGCTGGAACAGCATCAATCACTTCTGCATCTATGACATCACAACTCGCACAATGAAGATAAAGTAGAACGAAAGACGAAACTTTAACCAGCCACGTCATTGCTCTTGACTTGATTCTAAGATGTTAACTAAACGATTGGTAACTTTTCTTCGGCCTTTTATATCCCTCCAAGAACACATCAACAAACTTTTTGTGTAAAAGCGATGACAGAGAAAGAAAGAGAGAGAAATGAGAAGACCACAACCAGTTATTGAATAAATTAAATTTACTTAAAAACCTCAGAGTGAAAGACGCAAATGTGTGCAATGGAATTAATGAATCAAAGCCGTTAGCTTTATAGCCCATCTTGATGGTTGAAGAACAGAAAGAAACAGAAAATCCGGCGTTTAAATGTTTTTGTTTGTTTACATTTTGATTATTTTGCTATCGCTTTATTTAGATGGTTTCATGGACGTTTAACAATTAAAACTTTAATTGTTTTTTATCTTTTCAGGACGACACAAGTGATCGAACATTGTTAAATGATCAGCTGAATTCATCGTGCTTCGATTCATGTCCATCGTCACCTTCGTCTTCAGCTGAATCTGTGTCAAGTATGAAGTCAAGAAAATCATCAAATGGTGGAACAAACAAAAAGAATGCAAAAAAGAAAAAGGAAAATTCGATAGAAGATTTAATTGTGCAACAAGATGAGGTGGAAAATGTCGAGGATGAGGTGAAATGTTTGTTTAATAAGTCAGTGGATCTTCCATCGCCAACACATTCCATGATGTCGTCAGCATCGCATTTTAGTTGGCAACGTGAACGCGAATTAGAAAATACAAATGAGAATCTTCAAGAGAAACTGAAAGATACTGAAGAACGTTTCAATAGTCTTCGCATTCAATACGATTCCTTGTCCCAAGTCCATCGTGTCTTACGCGAGAATCACGTTCAACTTCAAGAAGAAACAGAAAAGTTGAAAATTGATTTTCAAATTCTTAATGAATGTGCGAATGTTTTACGTTGTGAGTTGCAAACTGCGAAGCAAGATCGAGAGTCAGCGAATGAGGTTTCAAAGATTCTTCAACAGGAAATCGATGAAAATCGAGTGAATAAAAAAAAGTTTCAAGACATTGCTGATCGTGATGCCAAAACGATTCAAGATCTTCAACGACAATGTCGAGAAATGGAAAGAATTTTGATGCGAAAACATCCGGACTCGGTCTCAGCTTTAATTGTTGCGAGCAAGAATTCAAACGCGTCATCTCCAGATGCTTCAACAGCAGCACGAAAACTTCTCGAAGAGAGAATCGCACAACTCGAAGCAGACGCTAAAGAACAAGATAAGAAAGCGCAGGGAATTCTGGCAAATGTCCAAGCACGATTTAAAACTGTTCAAGCAAAATATGAAACTCACATTCAAGATTTAGAAACGCAAGTTTTGAGTTTACAACAAATCAACATGGAACAATCGAAAGAACTTTACGCCAAATCATCGACTGTTGCCAACTCAACTCAAACTCTTGATGTCCCTGAAAAGGAAACTGTCGAGATGCGAACAATTGGCAGTCAAACTAAATCGTCGTCATCATCATCAAATCCGCCAAGTCGCTCAGGAAGTTCACAATCAATTTCTGGCACAAAGAAAAGCACAAATAAGATTCCAAACTCACAATCTGATTCTTCAATTCAACCAAAGGAAGATGCACATTTAATGGCGACAATTCGTGGGATGAGAGTTGAACTTGCAATTAAAGAAAAAGCTGTTCAACGACTCACAAGAGATCTTGATGAATGTAAGAAAACAATTCGAAAACTTCAAAAGGAACGAGACAATTATTTGTTGAAAGAAAAGCCAACAACAGCTTCAGGATCCTTATCCACTTCAACATCCACCGCAACAGCTTTAACAACTTCAAAGAAGGTTTACGATCCAAAACATTACCAGGAGAATTCTGATTCTCAAGCTTTGAAAGCAGCTCTCGAGAAAATCAAAGTCATGGAAACTGACTTCAAAGCGCTTTACGAAAAGCGTGTTAAAGATGTGAGTTTATCACTTTAAATAATTTAAACTGTACTGCCAGAGGGACACGAGGTACTTCTAATATCCTTCGTGTCCCCCCAGTTCAACATTCAACCCTAAATGTATGAAAATAAAATTTTCCTTTCTTTCTCTCTCATCTAACAGCTGAAAACATTGCAGAATGCACATGAACGCGAAATCAACTCAAGTCATGAAACTATAAAAATTCTTCAAAATCGATTAGAAGAAAAAGTCGCACAAGTTGGGAATGTTAAAGAGAAACGACGTGGACCTGTCGATTATTTTGCACTCAAAGCAAAGGTTTGAGCTTTGTAAATTGTTCTTTTATTGTATTTAAACAAAAGTTTTGTGAGCTTATTATTAAATATTTTCACTGCTTTTATGTTTATCTTGTGATTGTTTGACTAATTCTTCACATAATTTCTCCTTTTTCATGAACGCCGCACAACTTTTACATTTTTTGTCTGCATTCGATTGCACAAAACTCAAAATTTGTTCATGGCTCGAATTAAAAATATTTAAAAATTGAAAAACATTAACATCGACAGAAAAAACGTTTCTTAAGAATTAAACGACGGAACATAAACAGATTCGGAATAAAGAAATTAAATTTGAGCAATAATTTGTGAATAACAAAACTTCATGGTGATAACTAAGCATAAATGAATAAAGATGCAAGTAAAATTTCTTTTTTACAAATTCGAAAGCTTTAGCTTTAGTTACAGATTTATTTGAAAAGTTCTGCTTTATTTCATTTATTTTTAATTTAAATTTTGTTACACCGCATGTGCTTTTTTATGATTAATTTTCTTTCGTCATAAAAGAATATAAATAAAAGATGAATGTCAAATGTTACAGGTGACATCACTTGAACGAAGACATTCCGATCGTGAAAAATCCCTCCATTTATTGATTGATGCTCTGAGCAAAGGTAAAGTAAGCAGCTTGTCACCTGACGAAAGTTCTTCGCCGCATTCGTGCACAAGTCCAGTGAATAAAAACTTGTAGAATTATTTAAAATGCTTCTGATGAAACATCTTCCGTCAATTTTCTTCTCGATTTAATTGAAAACTGATCTCAAATCTTCTAAAATTCCTTAGCGCTTAAGAGTCACCAAAGATATTTTTCTATTCCTTTTCTCACAAATAATTAAGTGATGTCTAGTTTAATTAAGTTGCATTTTTCATAACTTTGCACTTATTTTGGTGTGTTATGTGAAACATTAAATAAGATGATAAGAACGCGGAGTCGACACAGTTTCCAATAATTTATTTTTGATGAATTTAGTGCTATTAGAACATGAAGCGTCGACACCGAGTTCTGTATCGTAATAAATTTTATTGAGTGTTGGGAATTAGAGCAACATTAGAGAAAGATTTTAGGAAAAGTAAACCAGAAAATGAAAAATTCCGCCAGAATTGAGTGAAATTTAAGATTGAAAAAATGTTCCAATGATTTTATGAGTCAAAAAGTTAAAATAAATTTTAAAATTAAAATTCTGTGTTAGAGTTTTATGAAATTTTTATTTTCAGGTTGATAGACTGGAGTTTTAATTTCTAAACTTGGCAACTTCGTTTACACTTTAATATTCTCATAGCTGCTGATTTATCAAACTTCCACAGCAATCTTCTTTCCGTTTCATCATCACTTCCTCTTATTTTGTTGTTTATAAAGACATTAAGAACGACGAACTTTCACTTGATTGTAAACAAACACAAACTTTGTATTGAAAGGCCGATAACGATAAGAACAATCGTCCTTCACTCGTCTGATGATCACATGAAACGTGCAAAGATTTTTCGTATAAAAAGCAAAAAATCTTCTTAAAGTTCATCAGAAAGTTTCGCAGTCGAAATGAAGTAAGTCGATTTAATTAATCATCTATTTCTTTTTTTCTTACGACAATTAGTAAAAGAAATATTTTAAAGGATCCTTTTAGTTGCTTTCGTGTTTTGCTTACCGTTTGTCATTGAATCAGTACCAGCACGATTAGAATGTGAATATGTCATCAATGGTAAATCAGTTAAAATTAAAATTGACATTTGACAATTAATAAAAGAATAAAATTCAGATAATTTCTATGAATGTCGAGGAAAAACTGCGACAAAGGAAAATGATTATGCCATCGACACTTTAAATGGCAATCATGTCTCAAACAAGAAGAATGAAGACGTGACTGTGGTTGCTTTACGTGACACAACGATGGAAGTTATTCCGAGTAATCTTAGACGTTGGTTCCCTAATTTCACTGGCCTTGGCATTGTCAATATCAAAAACTTCGTGACTCTTGATCGTTGCCAACTCCATGAATATCCACAACTTAAGGAATTCTTCGCTTATAACATCCCTCAGGTGAAAACCATTCCGAAACGAACTTTCTGGGATCTTATTTATTTGACTGAACTTGTTCTTGATGGATTCACAAACTTGGAGAATCTTGACGGTGATTTATTGGTCAACAACACCGCACTTAATCTTTTCTCAGCTCGCGGCCCTAATAAGATTACACAAATTAATCCCGGATTCTTCCGTAATCAACGTGAAACTTTAATGTTTGTGAACTTTGAGTACACAAACATTGTGAGAATTTCCCATCAGGTGTTTGAAGGTCTCAATAAATTAAACATGGTGAGTTTCTTGGGTGGTGGATGCATTAATCAAATCTACAATCAAGAAATTGCAACACGTTTGACTGGCGATATTAAAACAAAGTGTCAAGATGTCACAGTGCAAGGAAATCTCATTTTAAGAAACAAAAAACAAGATGAGACATCTGGATCATCGTCAGAAGAAACGCAACAATGAAGTTTTTATTTTTAAATGAGTTGAACAAGTGAATGACATTTGACACTTGATGGGTTTTGTTTACAAGTTGAAATAAAGTAACAAAATATTCTCAAACATTCACGAGTATATGAAAGAAAAAGTTTCTTGTATTATTTAATATAAAATTCTTCGGTCAACACACCCCCAGCCATTCCCTTTAATTATTGAGTTGAAAAAATATTCTCTCCACACCTTGATTTGGTGCGCTTGTGAAATAAATATGAAGGAATTATGAATAAATTTCGATTCATTCGCGTTAGTCTCGTGTCATCCTGCAAGTGAAAAAGTTATTGAAGAAGTTTTAAAAGCAATTAAGATGGGAAATAAAATCATAACATTCACACATGATCAGTTGGATCATTACCAAGATTGCACTTTCTTTAATAAAAAGGAAATTTTAAAGTTCGTAAGAAAAGCTTTAAAAATTATTCAACATTAAAACCAAAAATTCTTTTCTCGTAGAGTTTTCAAAAAGTTTAGAAATCTTTCACCCGAATTAATTCCTCTTGACATGACAAGCCCCGAAAGTTCCAAAGTTCGAATGCCTAAGGAAAGAATCATTAAACTTTCAGAGCTTTTGGAAAATCCGTAAATATTTAAAATATGAAATGAAAATTCAAATAAATATTTGATAAATTTTTGTTTGTGCTTTTGAAGCTTCAAAGAAAGAATTTGTGAATCTTTCTCAAAAGACGGATATGGAAATTTGAACTTTGAAGAGGTAAATGAACGAAAAACGTAATAAATTGACAACAGAAATTTAAATAAAAAACAATTACAGTTCCTTGATTGCTTATCAGTATTCAGCGAACACGCTCCAAGGGATTTGAAAATCTTCTACGCGTTTAAAATTTATGATTATGATTCTGATGGCGTGAGTGAAATTTTTTGCTTTCCCTCATTAAGCGTTTTATAATGAAAGCTTTTTTAATTCATTCAGTTTATTAGCGAGGCAGACATTCGCCAAGTCTTGAAAAATCTCACGAAAGGCGAGCTGACTTTTGATGAACAGCAAAAGATAACAGAGAAGATAATTGAAGAAGGTGACATTGATAATGGTAATTACAATTAAATTTCTATCTTAAAGCTTATTCAAACTTTCTTTCTCTCTTAAGATGGAAAACTTTCGTTCTTGGAGTTTGAAACATTAATGAAACGTGCACCAGATTTCATTTCAACTTTTCACATTCGCATTTGAATTTCTGTAACCAAAGAATTAATGACTAAATTAGAATAAAAAGAAGTTCAAAGTTTTGCTTTGACACAACATCAAATCTAAAGATTATTTAATAAATATTTTAATAAGTTTATGTTTGAAACGATGATGATTAAAAATTAGAAATCATTTCCATTTCCCTTCACATTTCCCCCTTAAAATCTATTATGGTTCTGTTACAGCACGTGGACAACATTCTTCGATCCTTGAGATTCATTTATAAAGTTTCAATATTGGAAATCTTTTCAAAATATTTAGTTTGCCACATTTAAGTCGTAATGATAACTTTTGATAAATATTCAAGAGTAGAATTAATTTGAATTCATCCTAATGAGAACTCTTTGTGACTACATAGATTATTACTAGACATCGAATAATGTTCTAATTATTTTAATTTGATAGTGATTTGCTGCAGTAATTTTCTATGATGCATTAAAAGTAGACATTGAATGCTATAAGATTACGGAATCGGCCATTGATCATGATACAAAGTTTCTTTCGTCTAATATTTAATGAGTTTTCATTCCAAAGTGTCCCAAAATTTCTCCAATGACAGAATTCATTCTACAAAAATTTGTTATGTTAGAAATATTTTATCTCACAAATGTTTCTTTTGCTTACCTTTTGATATTTCCACTGGTTTCGTTTTCCTTTAAGAGCTTGTAAATGATAAAGCCAAGAAGTAGTGCTTGAGCAATCGATGAGAATGCTGAAGAGTTGAACGATGTTTTTTCAGGTTTTTCGAACAATTGAATATCCTCCTTATGCATACCATTTTGCCGTTCTAATCGATTCTCTCGGTCGTTTTCCATCCGCCAGGAGCGTGAGTCGTCAACAGTTTCTGATCGTGAATCTAAACGAGCTTCACCTTCTCGTCTTTCTTCAGATCGTTCTCGTCGTTCACCATCAACTCTTCGAGAGTCTAAACGAGCTTCACCTTCCCGTCGTTCTTCAGATCGTTCTCGTCGTTCACCATCAACAATTCTTCGAGAGTCTAAACGAGCTTCACGTTCTCGTCGTTCTTCAGATTGTTCTCGTCGTTCACCATCAACAATTCTTCGAGAGTCTAAACGAGCTTCACGTTCTCGTCGTTCTTCAGATTGTTCTCGTCGTTCACCATCAACAATTCTTCGAGATTCTGAACGGGAGTCTAAACGAGCTTCACCTTCTCGTCGTTCTTCAGCTCGTTCTCGTCGTTCACCATCAACAATTCTTCGAGATTCTGAACGGGAGTCTAAACGAGCTTCACCTTCTCGTCGTTCTTCAGCTCGTTCTCGTCGTTCACCATCAACAATTCTTCGAGATTCTGAACGGGAGTCTAAACGAGCTTCACCTTCTCGTCGTTCTTCAGCTCGTTCTCGTCGTTCACCATCAACAATTCTTCGAGAGTCTAAACGAGCTTCACGTTCTCGTCGTTCTTCAGATTGTTCTCGTCGGTCACCATCAACAATTCTTCGAGAGTCTAAACGAGCTTCACGTTCTCGTCGTTCTTCAGATCGTTCTCGTCGTTCACCATCAACAATTCTTCGAGATTCTGAACGGGAGTCTAAACGAGCTTCACCTTCTCGTCGTTCTTCAGATCGTTCTCGTCGTTCACCATCAACAATTATACGAGAATCTAAACGAGTTCCCCGGTCGTTTTCCATTTGTGTGGTGCGTGAGTTGTCAACAGTCTCCGACCGTGAACTTTTTTGGTCTCGACCTTTGTCTCTAATGAATTTATTTTGGTCATCATCTGGTAAGCCTCTGCGCATATCAGGCATTCTACTCTCTCTCAAGTTATGCTTCCATTCAAGTTCATCTCGATATTCAATTCGTTGTCGTTCACATCTTCTTCCATCACAGTGTGATGATAAAAATCCATCGCTCGAAGCCACCAGAAAGCTCACAAAAATTACAGAAATTAAAATATCGACAATTTTAACAGCCGCCATTTTAATCAATTTATTGTTTTATGTCACAGAGTTCTTTTTCAGTATTTTTATTCTTAATAATTTTCTTTCAAGTCTTTTTTAAATGCTTAAAATTTTCTCTCCTTAGAAGTTGCAATGCAAAGTGTTGTTTCAACACTGATGCTGGTAGTGAAAATTCTTGCTACTTTTATACAAAACTTCACGAATGGCAATTGCGAGATAACGAAATTTTACACTTCATTGTCCTTAATTCATTTACGCGACGCTTTTCAAGTGAATGTGGAAAATTCTTTATTCTTCAACACTTTTCAACAAAGGGTTGGTTGGCTGATATTTCGTGGATATTGTGGTGGGAGAGACATTCATTCATAAAAAGCTGACATATGTGGCTTCTCAATAGAGAAAGTGAACTGCTTCCGTTTATCCACCATACACTCCTTGTTGACGTCACAGTGAAAGCTAATCAGATGAAAAATTGATTTATTATACATTCCAATGAACAACAGAAGCTCAGAATGCGATTTAAGAGTCTTTCAAGTTCAACACTAAAGTAAAATGTGAAATTATGAATGAAACTTTTTGAAGTGAAAGAATTACGTCATTCGGTAACCGAAGTTGGCTTAAACTTATTCATTTTTTAAGAACTTTTCATTGTTTCTCTAAAAATTCCAATAGCCATGAAGGCATTTAATTTTATTTGCACAATTGCACCAGAAAATAATTCAATCGAACGAATTGAACGAATGATTTATAAAGGAATGTCAGTTGCACGATTAAATTTAACGCATGGAACTCATGAATCACATTTTGTGACGATAACGAATGTTCGACTAGCTGCAGAACGATATTTCGTTAGAACAAGTTACGTTTGTCCACTTGCAATTGCTTTTGATTTAAGAGGTCCTGAAATGCGAACTGGTGAAATTATAGAAAGAGATGTGAAAATTGGTGAATCTGTGACTTTAAGTTGCAGTGCGGAATTCTTGACTAAACCAGATGGAAGCACAATTTATGTGGATTTTCCAATAGCAAGAAAAGTGAAGAAAGATCAAGTGATTCTTATTAACGATGGATCCGTAGCATTATCAGTTGATTGTGTTCTTGGCGACAACATTATGTGTCTTGTGAGAAAAGGTGGAATTCTCAAAAGCTTCCAAACATTGTACATTCCAGACATCGTCAATCAACTCTCTCAGCCATTCTTATCCGAGAAGGATAAAAACGACATCGACTTTGCCATTGAACAAAATGTCCAATTTCTATTTGCATCGCATGTCAAAGATGGAGATTCGATTGATAAAATTCGTGAATATCTCGACGACAATTCTTCATCGAAATCAATCAAAATTTATGCAAAGATTCAAAATCAGTTTGCTGTTGATGAAATCGAAGAAATAATTACAAAATTTGATGGAATAATCATTGCACCGACGATTGCAATTAACTTGAGAACAATTCCAGTACTTGAACGTTTAACATTATGGAAATGTAAACGAAAGATGAAACCATTTCTGTTGACAGTTGAATCTGAATTGGAAAGTGCGGAAATTTATCAAATTTCGAATTGGAGTCTTCAGTTTGTTGATGGAATTATTTTGAAACGTGACGCTTGTCGTGATAAATTTGAAGCGATTCAGTCATTAAAAGTGCTTCAAAAAGTAAATTCAATTAAATCTGAAATGTCAGATGAAGAAAATGAAAAGTTCGTTGACTTTTCAGCATTTGATTTCATGAAAGTCGCTTTAGCTTCTTCAACAGTAAAAGCTTCAATAACAAGTGAAACATCTGCTATAATCATCATTACCAATTCAAGTCAACTTCCTTTTCTCGTTTATTATCATCATCCTAAATGCCTTACAATTGTAATCATTGAAGATGAAATGCAAGCTCGTCAACTCAACATCTTGAATCGAATAATTCCTCTCATTGATAACCGAGAATTGAAGACTTCAAAGGAGAATTTTGCTGTTGAATTCACTTTAAAAAGTAAAATAACAAAACCAGGCGATTCAATTGTCATATTAAACGATGAACAGAATTCAATGACAATTCATTACATTCCTTATGATAGACAAAAACAATTAAAATTTTAAATTAAAAACAGAAAAACTCGTCAAATATTTTACTAAAATTTAGTCTCGAGAAACGTCCTCGAAATTGCGGTTTTTATTTATTTATTTAAAAGTCGATTCATTTATTTATTTATTTAAAATAAAGAAACGAAAAATATTATATTAAAATTAAATATATTCACAATGTTTTACTTTCAGGTGGCTACGATTGCTCCATTCACTGCACCATTTGGCATACAAATTTTCTTCTTGAGATGAACTGAAAACTTTTGTTCTGACGTGAAACTTACAAAGCAATTAGTACATTTCGGTTCAATTTCCAGATGAGAAAATTCATGCCATTTGAGATTAAATTTGTTTTTGAACGTAACATTGCACTTGTTGCACGTCAAATTTAAATGTTTACGTGAGTGAAGTGTTAGATGGCTTTTGAGTGAAAATTTCTTGTCACAATGAGGACAGTCGAAGGTTTTCAAATCTCCATTGCTTCTAAAATAAGTTCGACAATCCATGTTGACTTCAGCTGTAATAAAATGACAAATTGAATGATAATTTGAGAGATTTTTAATCACAGCTACTTACAATATTTCAGTTTGTGCTTTTTAAGTCTAAAATTTGTTTTGAACTTTCGATGACACATTTCACATCTGATGTTACTTATCTCCGAGTGCTTCTCTTTAATATGTCTTTTATACGCTTTCATTCCTTCAATAACTTCGTCACATTTCTCGCATACTTTCTTTAATACTCGCGGTTTCAGTGGTGATCTCTTCACTATTTCTTCGGGTGGATGTTTCTCTCTTATGTGAAGTTTTAATGCTTTCTTGCCATCAAGAATTAATTCACATTTGTCACATTTTCTTAGTCTAATTCTATTTTTAACTATTCTATCGGGATTATGATGCATCCCATTATGCTTTTTCAGATCATTATTGCGTTTTGAAGCGTACGGACACATAGAGCAGAAGAACTGCGGTTCAGTCAGATGCGTGTTCATGTGGGACCGAAGCAAGGCTTTCTTCTTAAAAACCTTCTC
This sequence comes from Clunio marinus, assembly GCA_900005825.1. Classification (NCBI taxonomy): domain Eukaryota; kingdom Metazoa; phylum Arthropoda; class Insecta; order Diptera; family Chironomidae; genus Clunio; species Clunio marinus. The sequence continues at coordinate 123,917 of CVRI01000014.1, read as the reverse complement.
GCATAAATCACAGATAAATGGATCCTTGTTGGAAGATGACCGTCGTTGTCGTTTTTTAAGTGTATCAGCCGGAACTGCTTCTTCGAGACCATTTGGTTTCCTTCGATGGCATGTCATGTTGTGAATTTTACGAAGTTTCCGACTTTGAAAGAAAATTGTACAACGTCGACATACAAAAAACTGATCTGTGACTGCTGGTGCATGTTCGGGAACTAAAAAAACAAAGAATTTATGAATGTGTCTTGAATATATTATAATTTTACTCACCAAACTGAGCTTTTTGAAGTCTGATGCTTTGTCGCCTTATTACAGGTTCGACTTCTTGTTCGGGAGTTACAATACCATTAGTTAACTCTTCCTGTGGTGGTGGCTTTTCTTCTTCAATTATTTTTTCCTCCTGTTGCTCTGAAACTTTCACAACTTCGTCTGTTTCCTGTTTACATTCAATGGCTTTACTGTCTTGGAGAAGTTCTTGTTTAATTTTTTGGTACTCCTTCTTGCTTTCAATGGCTGTGCAAAAGTCAAGAAGAGTTTTCGCAACCAAACTTTTATTTCGACATGATGTTGTGTCATTGAGTAATGGCAACGCTAGTAGATGATCTAGGTAGTCATCATCATCAGATTCTTCATCTTCGCCATTTAACTTCTCACTTTCTGTTTCTCCATTTTCTTCTATTTTAATTTGGCCATTTACTAACACCTTCTCTTCGATTTCTTTATTCTGCACCATTTTTCATACACCCAAACTTTTGCAATGTCGATTTAATTCATTAAGTCAAGTTTTAAAGACTTTTCGTGATGGAAACATTTAAAAACTACAAAAAGTGGGACAAGTTTACAATTTGAATTTCGAATTTCGAACATAAACAAATTTTTTTTCTGAAATGAAAAAATTTGAATCTAGATCCGTTAGAAATTAATGAAAGCAAAATCGTTTTTATCGAGAAAGATAATAATTTATTCCATAAAAAAAGTTCAAAAATATAAAAGAAAACAACTTTATGTTAGAGAATTTAAATTTAATCCAATTCGAGTTTGAATTTCTTGTTTTGTCTTCGGGCCTTTCGTCAGTGGCTTTTCTGCTGATGTCTGAGGATTCGTTGCTTCATCCTTTGGAATGCGCTCTCCACGTTCGGCTTTAGCATGATCATATTCTTTCAACTCATTGAGTTTAAGATAGAAGCTTTGTAACTCCATTCGTTTCATTCTAAATAACAAAAACTGCATAAATACCTACATAGAAGTTTGTATTAACGTTAAATTCGAAAAAGGAAGGATGACNATATGTGGCTTCTCAATAGAGAAAGTGAACTGCTTCCGTTTATCCACCATACACTCCTTGTTGACGTCACAGTGAAAGCTAATCAGATGAAAAATTGATTTATTATACATTCCAATGAACAACAGAAGCTCAGAATGCGATTTAAGAGTCTTTCAAGTTCAACACTAAAGTAAAATGTGAAATTATGAATGAAACTTTTTGAAGTGAAAGAATTACGTCATTCGGTAACCGAAGTTGGCTTAAACTTATTCATTTTTTAAGAACTTTTCATTGTTTCTCTAAAAATTCCAATAGCCATGAAGGCATTTAATTTTATTTGCACAATTGCACCAGAAAATAATTCAATCGAACGAATTGAACGAATGATTTATAAAGGAATGTCAGTTGCACGATTAAATTTAACGCATGGAACTCATGAATCACATTTTGTGACGATAACGAATGTTCGACTAGCTGCAGAACGATATTTCGTTAGAACAAGTTACGTTTGTCCACTTGCAATTGCTTTTGATTTAAGAGGTCCTGAAATGCGAACTGGTGAAATTATAGAAAGAGATGTGAAAATTGGTGAATCTGTGACTTTAAGTTGCAGTGCGGAATTCTTGACTAAACCAGATGGAAGCACAATTTATGTGGATTTTCCAATAGCAAGAAAAGTGAAGAAAGATCAAGTGATTCTTATTGACGATGGATCCGTAGCATTATCAGTTGATTGTGTTCTTGGCGACAACATTATGTGTCTTGTGAGAAAAGGTGGAATTCTCAAAAGCTTCCAAACATTGTACATTCCAGACATCGTCAATCAACTCTCTCAGCCATTCTTATCCGAGAAGGATAAAAACGACATCGACTTTGCCATTGAACAAAATGTCCAATTTCTATTTGCATCGCATGTCAAAGATGGAGATTCGATTGATAAAATTCGTGAATATCTCGACGACAATTCTTCATCGAAATCAATCAAAATTTATGCAAAGATTCAAAATCAGTTTGCTGTTGATGAAATCGAAGAAATAATTACAAAATTTGATGGAATAATCATTGCACCGACGATTGCAATTAACTTGAGAACAATTCCAGTACTTGAACGTTTAACATTATGGAAATGTAAACGAAAGATGAAACCATTTCTGTTGACAGTTGAATCTGAATTGGAAAGTGCGGAAATTTATCAAATTTCGAATTGGAGTCTTCAGTTTGTTGATGGAATTATTTTGAAACGTGACGCTTGTCGTGATAAATTTGAAGCGATTCAGTCATTAAAAGTGCTTCAAAAAGTAAATTCAATTAAATCTGAAATGTCAGATGAAGAAAATGAAAAGTTCGTTGACTTTTCAGCATTTGATTTCATGAAAGTCGCTTTAGCTTCTTCAACAGTAAAAGCTTCAATAACAAGTGAAACATCTGCTATAATCATCATTACCAATTCAAGTCAACTTCCTTTTCTCGTTTATTATCATCATCCTAAATGCCTTACAATTGTAATCATTGAAGATGAAATGCAAGCTCGTCAACTCAACATCTTGAATCGATTGATTCCACTTATTGATAACCGAGAATTGAAGACTTCAAAGGAGAATTTTGCTGTTGAATTCACTTTAAAAAGTAAAATAACAAAACCAGGCGATTCAATTGTCATATTAAACGATGAACAGAATTCAATGACAATTCATTACATTCCTTATGATAGACAAAAACAATTAAAATTTTAAATTAAAAACAGAAAAACTCGTCAAATATTTTACTAAAATTTAGTCTCGAGAAACGTCCTCGAAATTGCGGTTTTTATTTATTTATTTAAAAGTCGATTCATTTATTTATTTATTTAAAATAAAGAAACGAAAAATATTATATTAAAATTAAATATATTCACAATGTTTTACTTTCAGGTGGCTACGATTGCTCCATTCACTGCACCATTTGGCATACAAATTTTCTTCTTGAGATGAACTGAAAACTTTTGTTCTGACGTGAAACTTACAAAGCAATTAGTACATTTCGGTTCAATTTCCAGATGAGAAAATTCATGCCATTTGAGATTAAATTTGTTTTTGAACGTAACATTGCACTTGTTGCACGTCAAATTTAAATGTTTACGTGAGTGAAGTGTTAGATGGCTTTTGAGTGAAAATTTCTTGTCACAATGAGGACAGTCGAAGGTTTTCAAATCTCCATTGCTTCTAAAATAAGTTCGACAATCCATGTTGACTTCAGCTGTAATAAAATGACAAATTGAATGATAATTTGAGAGATTTTTAATCACAGCTACTTACAATATTTCAGTTTGTGCTTTTTAAGTCTAAAATTTGTTTTGAACTTTCGATGACACATCTCACATCTGATGTTACTTATCTCCGAGTGCTTCTCTTTAATATGTCTTTTATACGCTTTCATTCCTTCAATAACTTCGTCACATTTCTCGCATACTTTCTTTAATACTCGCGGTTTCAGTGGTGATCTCTTCACTATTTCTTCGGGTGGATGTTTCTCTCTTATGTGAAGTTTTAATGCTTTCTTGCCATCAAGAATTAATTCACATTTGTCACATTTTCTTAGTCTAATTCTATTTTTAACTATTCTATCGGGATTATGATGCATCCCATTATGCTTTTTCAGATCATTATTGCGTTTTGAAGCGTACGGACACATAGAGCAGAAGAACTGCGGTTCAGTCAGATGCGTGTTCATGTGGGACCGAAGCAAGGCTTTCTTCTTAAAAACCTTCTCGCATAAATCACAGATAAATGGATCCTTGTTGGAAGATGACCGTCGTTGTCGTTTTTTAAGTGTATCAGCCGGAACTGCTTCTTCGAGACCATTTGGTTTCCTTCGATGGCATGTCATGTTGTGAATTTTACGAAGTTTCCGACTTTGAAAGAAAATTGTACAACGTCGACATACAAAAAACTGATCTGTGACTGCTGGTGCATGTTCGGGAACTAAAAAAACAAAGAATTTATGAATGTGTCTTGAATATATTATAATTTTACTCACCAAACTGAGCTTTTTGAAGTCTGATGCTTTGTCGCCTTATTACAGGTTCGACTTCTTGTTCGGGAGTTACAATACCATTAATGAACTCTTCCTGTGGTGGTGGCTTTTCTTCTTCAATTATTTTTTCCTCCTGTTGCTCTGAAACTTTCACAACTTCGTCTGTTTCCTGTTTACATTCAATGGCTTTACTGTCTTGGAGAAGTTCTTGTTTAATTTTTTGGTACTCCTTCTTGCTTTCAATGGCTGTGCAAAAGTCAAGAAGAGTTTTCGCAACCAAACTTTTATTTCGACATGATGTTGTGTCATTGAGTAATGGCAACGCTAGTAGATGATCTAGGTAGTCATCATCATCAGATTCTTCATCTTCGCCATTTAACTTCTCACTTTCTGTTTCTCCATTTTCTTCTATTTTAATTTGGCCATTTACTAACACCTTCTCTTCGATTTCTTTATTCTGCACCATTTTTCATACACCCAAACTTTTGAAATGTCGATTTAATTCATTAAGTCAAGTTTTATAGACTTTTCGTGATGGAAACATTTAAAAACTACAAAAAATGGGACAAGTTTACAATTTGAAATTCGAATTTCGAACATAAACAAAATTTTTTTTCTGAAATGAAAAAATTCAAATTTAAATCCGTTAGACATGAATGAAAGCAAAATCGTTTTTATCGAGAAAGATAATAATTTATTCCATAAAAAAAGTTCAAAAATATAAAAGAAAACAACTTTAAGTTAAAGAATTTAAATTTAATCCAATTCGAGTTTGAATTTCTTGTTTTGTCTTCGGGCCTTTCGTCAGTGGCTTTTCTGCTGATGTCTGAGGATTCGTTGCTTCATCCTTTGGAATGCGCTCTCCACGTTCGGCTTTAGCATGATCATATTCTTTCAACTCATTGAGTTTAAGATAGAAGCTTTGTAACTCCATTCGTTTCATTCTAAATAACAAAAACTGCATAAATACCTACATAGAAGTTTGTATTAACGTTAAATTCGAAAAAGGAAGGATGACCAAACGGTTCAAATAAATCAGTCACGGTTCAAAAATTTAACTTCGAAACAAGCCCAACCTGAACAAAACAATTTTCAAAAGTTCTTACTTAAATTTAAAGATTTAAAACTACATTCTAACTTTCAAATTATCTCTCATTTATAAATATACATAAACAAAATGCTGTATTTGGAGGATTACCTTGAGAGTGAGTTCAATTAATGATGAAATTTTAGTTTTCTTAATATTTCCCTTGAAAAAATTGAAGGAACGTTTTCCAACTTTTCGAACTTCCAGTCAATTCTGTTTGTTTTTATTTGCTTCACTGGAAAGCAACAATAACAAAACTTGTATTTTTTATTGTTAGGTATCCTGATTAATATGTAACAAATGATAATTTTTGTTTTCTCATACCACAGTGATTGAACATCTTCCTCAAGAACTTCGAGATCGCTTCACTGAAATGAGAGAACTCGATTTGTCAGTTCAAAGTAAGAGAAAGCCGGCAACTTTCTGACATAAGCTTAAAATATAATAAATTATACAATTAAAAATTTTTAGATGACACTGATACTATCGATAAACAAATAAGAAACTTTTTCGGACAGTGTCGTCGTGGTGAGTTAAACGGTATTCATGCTGATGCGCAGTTTGAATCAATAAAGAAAGATTATGAAAAAGTTCGTGAAGATTCAGATGAGAAAGTTCAACTTGCTAATCAAATTTATGAGCTTGTTGATCGTTATCTTCGCCGGTTAGATACAGAATTATTGAAATTTAAATGTGAGCTTGAAGCAGACAATCATGGGATCACAGAATTGCTAGAAAAAAGATCTCTTGAGCTTGATGGTTCATCTAGTGGGGTGAATCAAAAAGAAAATCGATATTTCGGATCGCTGTCATCAAATCGTGTCGATAGAACTGAAAGATATCGTCATAAAGTTGAAAAAAGACGCGATAGTGGAACTCCTTCTCAACTTGGAGCACCTCCAGAAAAACGTCAACCTATAAGTTCTGGCTTAACAACTCCAACTTTACGTCCAGCAACTCCTAATCTTACTCAAGTCCTTCAATCAAATCCATCAGTTAGTTACACAGGTAACGCGACAATAATCGCACAAGCAGCTGCTCAAGCTATCGAAAAGACTCAACAAATGCAACAAGGTCGACGTACAGCAAGTCTAAAAGCATCTTACGAAGCAATTCATGGCAGTGGAATGAATACTCACGAGCTTTTAATGGGACGAGATTTAAGTGCATCTCACGCACTTCAATCAATGGATCGAGATGTGTCGTTTGCATCTACCGCATCTGGTAGCAACAACAATCCAAAACGTTATAAAAAGAAAATAAATTCTATCGGAATGGGATCATCACAGTCACCTCAAACAACAGGGAGCTTACTCCATCAACTTCAGACTCATAGCAATGATTCAGATGAAATGCCATCATCCTATATCAACAAAGACGGGATGGTCGTTGAACAAACGGCTGATGGTGAATGGACTTACGATCCCAACGAACCTCGATATTGTATTTGTAATCAAGTCTCATATGGCGAAATGGTTGCTTGCGATAATGCCGAAGTAAGATCATAGATTTGCGTTATTTATGAATGAATTTCAAATATTTATTTTTTTCTCTCTCGTCCTTTAGTGTCCACTCGAATGGTTTCATTATCCTTGTGTGGGTATCACAACATCACCGAAAGGCAAATGGTATTGTCCAATGTGAGTATATTTGATCGAATAATGTTTATAAATGACGAGTTCAATGTTTTTATTATATTTCTCTCTATCATCACAGGTGTACGAAGAATCGGAAGAAGAAAAATGTTTGAGAAATCGACTGAATGATGAAATATTTTGCCAACATTTTTTTTATTCATTTAAACTTATTAAATAAAAATGTAAGAAATAAAAGACTTTGAAATCTACTCGGAAATTTATTTTTTCTTCCCTATTTCTTTGAATTTGCATTCAAAACTCATTCAAGGCCTTTCAAGGTGATGAAAATTTTTGAAAATCTACGAAGTTCGAGTCTTGATTAAGTTTACTTGAATTTCTGCTTATTTTATTCATCCTGATCAATATTAGTGAATGTTATTATATATTTCGTCATCAGTGAAATATGCAAACAACGCTAAAAAGCTGAAGTAGGAAATAAATTGGGTGTATGGTTCAACTTATTTACATAATTTGTCTTCAACTCGAAACAATTTTTAAGAAGAATTTGCCTATTGTTTCATTATAAAGGAAAATCAGGGTTCTTTACATTTATTTCACCCTTTTTAAAGACGTATCTACAAAGATACTTTATGAATAAAAATGTTTGAAGAAGGAAGGTTTTTAAGGAAATCTCCCACCCATCATTTAAATAATACGTGAATTTATTATGCTTATGATGATGATGATGATTTCATTGGTTTGTTTGTTTTTCATCATCTTACTGTGTACAATAACGACACAACATCTCAATCTCCCAGCTGTTTTTATTTTCATAACCCTCACGATTGTTTCTATTCGAAGCCATCAAAATTACTTAAATCACTTTTGTCATCAAAATGAAAATATGAAATTTGAAATGAGAATTATTTGAAGACCTTTGAAGTGGCTTTTAATTTCATTTCATATGTTTCATTGTGAATGCTTCCCGGACAAATGCTGGAGGAAAATTCAATGAAAGTCAATCAGGCTAGCAGCATCAAATGCACAATTTTGATTTAAGTTGTTTTGTTATTTTGTTTTATTTGTTTTTGTTATTCAATGATGCATTTTTAAAACAAATATTTATTAATTGAGTGCTTTCGGATGGCTATTTGGTAAGTCAATTATTTTACAAAGCAAATAAATGCAAATTTTGAATAACTTAAAGAAATTTAATTGAATGTTTTATTTGAATGTATTTTTGATTCGTGAAAAGCATACTAACGAGAGATTGAAGGGATTAAATTACTTATCATTGATATAATTTTTTTCTTCCTTTTGTCTTGGTAATAAAATTAATAAAATTTATATTTTATTAAATATTTCTGACAAAGTTTTAAATTGTTCAACAAAATTAAGTTTTGTTCGACATTTAGTTAATTTACTTTTTTGCATCATAGTCGGAATGTGAAAATGTCATCAGTAGTGGGAATAGCAAAAAATAAATGATGCAAGGATGTTTTAAACATCACCATATGTTAAAAATATGGTTTTGAGAATTTACAAGAATTGTAGGCGAAGTTAGGAAGGAAATGAATGAATGAAGAGGCTAAAAAAGGAAACTTATGCATTGAAGTAGAATGTTAAACATATGGACTTGGTAATTTCCCAGAATTGCGTGCGAATTTAACAAGAGGCTGAAAAAAAGAAACTCATTTACTAATCATAGAAGAAATTTAACATCTGGTTCTTGCAATTTTCTAGAAATGTAGGCGGAGTGAAGAAAAGTTAAAGAACCAGCAAAATATTTTAGCTCAGTAACAATTCGTACGTTCAGTGGTTAAGACTTAAATAAGAAGTTATTGAAAAAGTTGAATTATATTTTTCTCAAGTATTGTCAAATATTGAGAAAAATCTGTTCAATGATAATTTCGTGTTTAGTTTTTTGACTGAATCATCTATTCTGAATTATTCTTTACTGATAGAATTATTTTTTATCAGTTATAATTTCTAAATAATTTAATCGGTGTCAACATTGGCAGTGTGTTAGTAGATAGTATTTGGCGCCGCAAACGCAAACCTGGTTTCAGGTTGAGTTCTAAGGGAAACGCAAGCAGGTTACAGGTTGAGTTCGCAGGTTTCGCAAGATAAGTCCAGGATTTTAGATTATATCTTGCAAGTGAAATGTGAGAAGTGCATGACGTGTGTGTGAGAAAAAAAATGATCGTTGAGGATCATTCTCGATGTATGTATGTGTGTTTTCATGTGAGAGTAAAAATATTCGTTCTCAAGGAAATTTATATCATTAAATTTTTGTCTATTTAGATCCTGTGAGAAACGCATTGTAAGATTCAAGATTGAATTTTTTTTATTTCGGTATGTTGAAAACAAAAGGCTCTAAGGCATATGTCAACCATTGGAAAAATTAAATTATTGAAATTGAGTTTAGATAAATATTTTTTATAATGCGTAACTCTATCTTTATCACGCAATTTCGATTCATATTTTTTCGCCAGCACAGAGTATAAGAAACAATAATTATCTGTGTTGTGAATATTGATTATACTTTTCTTATATTTAAAACATTTCGGCAAAGGTATGTATGATCCACTTTTAATTGGATTGTATTTATTGATTGATAAAATGAGAAAATTATGACTCTCTAAAGTCCAACCAGATCCTTCATCTTCGTAAATATCTATTTTATTTAAAATTGAATTCAACTGACATTCATAAAATTCGTTAAAATCTGAATATCTTGTGAAAACCTCATATTTTGGCTGAAATTCTCTTTGTGAAAGAACTATTTCCTCGTATTGATCAATTAAATCTAGTTTCAAATAGGTCGATATTAATTTTAATTGTATTTTACAATTAATTAATTGAATTAATTCATATTCAATTATTTTTTTTATAGTTTCTTTTAAATCTATAAATAGTTCATGAACATCAAATGAGTTAACCGAAATTTTATACACAATAATATTACAATTAAATGCGTTTTGTAATATGGTTACACAACTAAAATTATTTAATGTTAAAAAATTCTGACGACTTACGTTATAATTATTTTCTACAGCTTGATTCGCAACATTATTAGCTGGAGATTGATTGATATTGTCATCATTAACCACAGGTTGATTAATAGTCTCATCACTATTCAAAGCTAGATTGTCAGCTACATCAAAGTCATCAGATGGATTCTCTGTTTGTTTCTCCATTGCAGTATCAGGTTGATTTGCAGCATTATTCACTGGTTCATCCATCAGAATTTCTCTATTCCCTTCTAAATTTTCAATTCTCTTATTCAAAGTCTCATTTTCTTTATTCAGAGCATCAATTTGATTTTGGAGAAGCATAATTTTTGAAAGAAGATCTTGACTATTTTCACTTTTTCTTTTATTACTGCTTCCCTCCTTGGTCGTCGTCGGAATCGTTGTTAGAATCATTGTCATCTTGAGAAGATGATGGAATGGTTATTACTTCCATTTCTTCATCTTCTGATGACTCGATGACAATAATTTCAGACACACCACTTTTTTTTCACGTTTTTTATAAAGAATTTATTTTAAATTTAAAAAAGATTTTTTCACTTCTTTTCTAAAAACTTGGATTTGAATATGAAACCTGAAAGTCAAAAAGATAGTTTTAAGATTCCTTTTTTCTTTCTTTAAAATTTCATCATGAGAAAAAAAATCGTAAAATTAAGGATACTTGAAACTTTTCATAAGTTATTAGAAAACTAATATTTATCTGTTAAAATTTTTTTAATATCAAAAATAAATTTTTATTGTATTCCTAAATTAATTTCTATATTCTATTTCTATTTTCTAAATTGTAACAAGTTAATTTTCAGGACGTTCCGATGAAGTTGAGTCGCTGTTATGTTGAAATCTGTCATTTTGAATGTATCAGTAAAACTTTCTAGTTGAGAGAAACTTCTCATATTTATTCTTGATCATAAATTGATGTTGTCAAGGGACTCAGGGATTAATGATGATAGAAATTAACGCTTGACCTGGCACTTGTAAAGTCAAGCAAGTCTTGAAAAAGTTACTTGTTAGTAATTTATCAGTTGAAAAGGTCACATGATAAGCTCCAGCTTTCTCTTGATGTCAACTTACTATGTGAAAAAAGAAAAGTTTCATACAAAAAAAAGAAGAGATTTGTCATCAATAAATTTATTCCCAAATTCTACGTTCGACTTGATGTTTTAAGCACCATCATTTTTCCCTACCCACATGTGATTAAATAAAGATTTGCTTGAATTTTCTTTATGTCAGATTACGTTGGATAACAAAATGAAACCGACAAAAATTAATTCTACGGAAATTGAAACAGTTAAGAAGGTTTTCACGTAGTGTTGTTCATGTCATGACTTCAATTTTCCTCATCACTCGACGTTAATGTCGGTCGATAAAGTGGATCAGAATGAAGTGTAAAAGTTTTTTAGGGGTTGCAGTTGAAAGCTTTCCAGCACATCGCGAATTAAAAAGTTAAAATTAATTTTTTCTTCCCTTTCTCGCGTTGAAAATGTTAAATAAATTTCGTTCTTTTTTAAAGTTGCCAGAAGAAATTTAAAGAATTTCTCTTTGAGAATTTTAAAATCAAACAAACCAAATCGAGATATTTTTCTTAGCGTATTTAGAGATGAAAATGTTTAGCAATGAAATCAATTTAAGGATAGTTTCTACTAAATTCTCATATCATATCAACAAAGATATTTAAAAATGTTTGAAAGAAAAACTAAGTTAAACTTTTCCCATTAGTGAGTCTCATTTTATTCGTCTTTTGTGTTCTGTTTCATATAATGTTCTCTTCACTTTCCACATGAAGTGGTTAAAGGACGAAGAAGTTGTCTTCTCAGCAGTTAATGTCATAGTCAAATGTTATTTGTTATCTTTATTGCTTAATGCACATGGCCATGGATGGGTATAATATGTTCATGAAGTTACAGCACGAATTGTAACAAACATTCAACGAAGATAGAAATTAAAAGTTTACGACGAGCCGAATAGGTTGAACAACCAAAGAAACATTTTGAAATTATGAACCGGAACAGAGGCATTCAAAACTGTATGGAAAGAAATTTTAATTAATAAATTATGTGGTTTTAAGGTTTAAGTTATCTGATTTCACTATAGACTGACATCTTCTTTATAAGTGTAGATGAAATTATGTTGATACATCTTCATGAAAGACATCTACATAATAAAAAAAGAAACTTAGATTCAAGGGAGACGCAGAAAGTTTACGAGCCATCATTAATCTCCAGCATTTAGCAGCATCTTCTAATTAATTTTGCCGCCTTTCTCTTACCTCTTGTGCCAACATGAAGTAAAATTGTAGGAAGAGAAGTAAAGCTACAACGAAGGAGACCAGCAGAACAAAAGCATGAATTATTTTAATTCCAGATCGTTTGAAAACAAAGAAAATAAATAAAACTTTTCGCCATTATTATAAATAATTAAAAGCTTTCATTTGTGCCAATTATATCCTTATTTAAGAGCTTGTAAAAGAAAGTTCATAAAAGAAGAAATCGATATGGTTTCATTGAAAACTACAGAACAACGATTTCATTTACTTGAAAGAATTAAATTATCAAAAGCTTATAGGACTCGCCTGAGGATTTTCCAATATTTTCAATTAAACTTTCACATGACCAATGTTGTGGTTTTTATTAAACATTTTACTATATAAAAGATATTCGAACATATGAAATAAAATGTTGTCTTAATTAAATTATTGACCAATTTACACTCAAGTTGATTTCTCGTTTTGTTAACTTTCCAATCAAATTTTATTTTAAGTTTTGTGAGAGAAGTTAAAAAATTATCGTAACTTCGATGTGCATTAAATGAATTGAACATTTTTGACCACAAGAACTCTCAAAACTTTTCTTGAGAATTTTCCTTTTATTGGTTTTGAAATTTCAAGTCTCACATCGAATTATTATGTAAGTATGAAGTCAATTTCGTATTCGAAAAGTTTTATTAAAATTAGGTAACAATAAATATTGAACTAATCGTTTATCACAACAAAAACAAATTTTGATAACGTACTAAGTCACGTTACAAATCACTTGTTGAAGCAATTTAAATTGAATTGTTTCAAACTGTAAGATTTCTTCGAATGTGACACTGTAAATGGTAACAAAAGTTTAAGTTCGAGTTGATAACAATGTTCAATGTAAATTACATTTAGAATCTGCTTTTAATGTTCAAGTCATGAGTAAAAGAAAATATAACTGGGGCAAGTATTTGACAGCAAATATCTGAGGGAAATTCTTAATCAACATAAAGACATTCCATTTAATATAAAAGTTCAGTCGATGAATTTCTATAATATTTGAAGCAATTGCCACACCTCTCACATTTTAAGTAGAGACACTCAAAGCTTTTCTACTCTGTTCTGTTTATATTCAAATCAGCATTTATATAAATTTTCAAGGTTTCGTAGTAACGTAACATTAAAGAGAAAAGCTTTATGAATTAATCGAAAGACATTATGCTGCTTAAATTTATGATCACACACATTTCGGCAGAGTTGGTATAAAATTTTGTTCATTTAACAGCGACAATCCTAAAAGAATTTTTTAAAGGAATAGAGAAAAATTTCTCTCGTAACATTGTTAGAAAAAAAATGAATAAAAATGTGATTTCTGTTGATTATTGCTGTGTTGAATCTCATGAGCTTTCTCATGAGAAACTGTTTTGATTTTTATCAAGCTAATCTTACTCGTTCCATTCATGCTTATTTGGATACCTTCCTATCCCATTCATGTATTAAAGTATTCATTTGGTTTAAGAGATTGAAACTGGTAAAAGCATTCAAGCAAATATCCAACATCGTTCACCCTAATTAATATTGTGTCCGTCCGATTAATTTCTTTCAAGAAAGGAATTACCGATAAGTGAAGGGAAATAATCTTCCATTCTTTTCAAAAGATTGCCTAATGGACATGCTTTATGATTATGTTGAAAGCCATTCAAATCGGATTTATCTTCTAAGTATTTATAATCCTTATTTGAGAAAAGGAATGAAAGAAAAGAAATCGTTCCAGAAATTGAACAGTGAAATTACGAGATACAAAGATTTACGGAAATTAGAACGAATCTTTTTGATTTCAACTCTCCTTTCAGTCGTATGGGGGTGGATAAAGTTTTTATGCATTGTCTTGTTTGTAAATCTATTTTTAGTCTTGAAGCTTTTTAGATTAAAGTCAAACTTCCAATGGCATAAAACGTAAGTAGATTTGAATATTTCTGTTTCATTCTACTTTTATAAATAAAGAACTTCTCTGACTTCAAGTTTAAAGCAACAAAAAGACCATTCAATAACAAAAAAAGCTAAAAATGTTAGGATTCGTTTGATTCAGATTAATTTAATTTTTTGAGAAAAGCTTCAAGGAGAAGAAACGAAAAATAAAATTTCAATTTTCTGTCATGAAAAGATCTACTTAACGTGATTACAAAAACTTGATACATTTACATTGTATTTATGAAAATACGAATCCCTAAGATCAAATGCAAAGTATGTAATGAATTAAATGGGCTGATAAGCATTATTGTTTGTTCTTTCGTTTCATTTCAGGCCTAAATAAATTTCCTAACTTGGCATAATAAAATTGTAAAAATTGTTTTCCTCAGGACATTTGAACAGATAAAATTAACAATTATAAATAATTTTAAAATTGATTAAACTTCAAAATAAAAAATTAAAGCTCTGTCAATTTTACATCGACGAGCTTATCATCTGAAATTGAAACGAAGCTTAATTTATGAATTTATTGAGAATGAAAAATTATTATTGATTTATTATCATAAATTATTAATGTCTCGGTATTATTCATTCCATAGATATTTTCAAAGATTTTCATCATGTTTCTTTAAAAAATATTTTATTAGCATCCATTTTATGAAACATTTAAAGACTTTTAAAGCACATTTTTGATTATATAATAAAAGAATTAATGAGACTGAGCAATTAATACTTTAAAAGATTAAATTACATGATTATTTGTAAATATCATGACATCTGAGACAGCTTTACTTGAATATGAGAAAAGCTATCTTTATCTAATCTAAAAAAACTTTGAGACACATAATTGTCAGTTTATGTTGATGTTCAAAAAACTTCTATTGAAATCAACTAATTTATTCAATTTAAATCACTTTTATTACATGGCTAGATTATAATTAACTTAAAATTACATTTATGTTATTAAATTCTGAATGCACTTAAATAATTTAATCTTAATGAATTGAATGGCATGAAAAAGTAATTATAATGAATCATTTTTCCATTTTAAAAAACGCGAAAGATTCAGAGTTGAATAAAGTCTATAAAATCAAATCAATTACGCGTTGTAATTCATCATGTATCTCTTCAGGTGTTGCAGTAAGTAAGTATTTGCATGGATAATTTCATCATGCATTCATATGTAAGAAGACTTTAATGTTTTCACCTTTTCCATATGAAGTTTGAGATAAATGGAGTGAAATTCGCCGGAAATGTGCATTCCGGGGTAGGCTTCATGTCCATCATCCACCGATAGTCAATTACAACAACGACGAATATGCTGACGACGAGGGAGAAGAGGGCCGTTACGAAGAGTATGAGCTGATCAGCGATGACGAACAAGATCGCCATCATTGTGAAAATGATGATGTGTTCAACATAAACGAACACAAATATGCTTATCCCTACGATGGCAATGTAAGTAATCTAAGCAACCTAATTTTAATATGACGAGAAGAAAATAAAAAAAAATAAGTTTTAAATTTTAAAAGTCTTTTTATTATCTCATTTATTTTATTGATGTTTGATGATTTTATTGAGAAAGAAAATTGTCTCAACTAATGAAAAGTAAACTCTCAAAACATTTTTCAAACTTTTTCACATCAATTGAATCGATGAGTTGGGTTTATTTTTAATTTTCTAATTTCTTTATAGAAATAGAGTTATTTAGGAATACAATAAAAATTTATTTTTGATATTAAAAAAATTCTAACAGATAAATATTAGTTTTCTAATAACTTATGAAAAGTTTCAAGTATCCTTAATTTTACGAATTTTTTTCTCATGATGAAATTTTAAAGAAAGAAAAAAGNAATATCCTGGTCTGGTGGAGGTGGATCCACCAAACAACAACTTTGACGACGCAGATGATGCTGACGACGAATACGCTGATGACACGATGTATGATGGGCAGATGGAGCCCTACACCGATGAAGAAGATTGTGAAGATGTGTTCAATATTAATGAACACACCTTCGCCTATGCTTATGACCTGGACAACGGAGAAGACGATAATGTTACTGATAAGGAGAAAGACATCAACAAATTTTGTGTCATTTGCACCTTGAAATTTTTATTGAACGCATCAGTACGTCGAATGCAATGCATGCACTTATTTCATAAGGTTTGCATTGACTACTGGGTTTAAAAGAGCATCCACAATCGAACATGCCCATTCTGCAGAGAGCTCATCAACGCCGCTGAAGCAGTAACAACACAATACTAAAAATAGAAATAAAAAAACTTGTATTTTCAGATAAGAAGAAAAAAAATTTAAATTGAAATTTTTAATTGAAAAACAAAGTCTTTTTATTATAACATTTTATTTTTATTGATTTTTTTCTTACAGCAAATAAAAAAACACAACACTCTTATCCTCACATTTTTCACTTGCGAGATACTCAAATTTCATTTGACATTCTTCTCACTCTCAATTCATCATGGATTGCGATTAACATACAAACTCACATACTTCTTATCTCGTATTGCGTTTGCGATGTTAAATACAACTCTTCCTCTTCACTCTTCGTTAGCGTTTATGACGCTATATATTATCTACTCCTATCATTTTATTTTTATTAATTTTTCTTACCGAAGTGGAAGCAGTAATAAAAGAAAAAGTGAAAATAGTCAAGATCTTCATTCAAAAATTATGCTTCTCCAAAATCAAATTGATGCTCTGAATAAAGAAAATGAGACTTTGAATAAGAGAATTGAAAATTGAAAATTTAGAAGGGAATAGAGAAATTCTGATGGATGAACCAGTGAATAATGCTGCAAATCAACCTGATACTGCAATGAAGAAACAAACAGAGAATCCATCTGATGACTTTGATGTAGCTGACAATCTAGCTTTGAATAGTGATGAGACTATTAATCAACCTGTGGTTAATGATGACAATATCAATCAATCTCCAGCTAATAATGTTGCGAATCAAGCTGTAGAAAATAATTATAACGTAAGTCGTCAGAATTTTTTAACATTAAATAATTTTAGTTGTGTAACCATATTACAAAACGCATTTAATTGTAATATTATTGTGTATAAAATTTCGGTTAACTCATTTGATGTTCATGAACTATTTATAGATTTAAAAGAAACTATAAAAAAAATAATTGAATATGAATTAATTCAATTAATTAATTGTAAAATACAATTAAAATTAATATCGACATATTTGAAACTAGATTTAATTGATCAATACGAGGAAATAGTTCTTTCACAAAGAGAATTTCAGCCAAAATATGAGGTTTTCACAAGATATTCAGATTTTAACGAATTTTATGAATGTCAGTTGAATTCAATTTTAAATAAAATAGATATTTACGAAGATGAAGGATCTGGTTGGACTTTAGAGAGTCATAATTTTCTCATTTTATCAATCAATAAATACAATCCAATTAAAAGTGGATCATACATACCTTTGCCGAAATGTTTTAAATATAAGAAAAGTATAATCAATATTCACAACACAGATAATTATTGTTTCTTATACTCTGTGCTGGCGAAAAAATATGAATCGAAATTGCGTGATAAAGATAGAGTTACGCATTATAAAAAATATTTATCTAAACTCAATTTCAATAATTTAATTTTTCCAATGGTTGACATATGCCTTAGAGCCTTTTGTTTTCAACATACCGAAATAAAAAAAATTCAATCTTGAATCTTACAATGCGTTTCTCACAGGATCTAAATAGACAAAAATTTAATGATATAAATTTCCTTGAGAACGAATATTTTTACTCTCACATGAAAACACACATACATACATCGAGAATGATCCTCAACGATCATTTTTTTTCTCACACACACGTCATGCACTTCTCACATTTCACTTGCAAGATATAATCTAAAATCCTGGACTTATCTTGCGAAACCTGCGAACTCAACCTATAACCTGCTTGCGTTTCCCTTAGAACTCAACCTGAAACCTGCTTTGCGTTTGCGGCGCCAGATACTATCTACTAACACACTGCCAATGTTGACACCGATTAAATTATTTAGAAATTATAACTGATAAAAAATAATTCTATCAGTAAAGAATAATTCAGAATAGATGATTCAGTCAAAAAACTAAACACGAAATTATCATTGAACAGATTTTTCTCAATATTTGACAATACTTGAGAAAAATATAATTCAACTTTTCTCAATAACTTCTTATTTAAGTCTTAACCACTGAACGTACGAATTGTTACTGAGCTAAAATATTTTGCTGGTTCTTTAACTTTTCTTCACTCCGCCCACATTTCTAGAAAATTGCAAGAACCAAATGTTAATATTTCTTCTATGATTAGTGAATGAGTTTCTTTTTTTTAGTCTCTTGTTAAATTCGCACGCAATTCTGGGAAATTACCAAGTCCATATGTTTAACATTCTACTTCAATGCATAAGTTTCCTTTTTTAGCCTCTTCATTCATTCATTTCCTTCCTAACTTCGCCTACAATTCTTGTAAATTCTCAAAACCATATTTTTAACATATGGTGATGTTTAAAACATCCTTGCATCATTTATTTTTTGCTATTCCCACTACTGATGACATTTTCACATTCCGACTATGATGCAAAAAAGTAAATTAACTAAATGTCGAACAAAACTTAATTTTGTTGAACAATTTAAAACTTTGTCAGAAATATTTAATAAAATATAAATTTTATTAATTTTATTACCAAGACAAAAGGAAGAAAAAAATTATATCAATGATAAGTAATTTAATCCCTTCAATCTCTCGTTAGTATGCTTTTCACGAATCAAAAATACATTCAAATAAAACATTCAATTAAATTTCTTTTAGTTATTCAAAGTTTGCATTTATTTGCAAAAAAATTGACCAACCAATAGCCAAGTGCCAGGTCAAGCGTTAATTTCTATCATCATTAATCCCTGAGTCCCTTGACAACATCAAAAGGTTTATGTTGTTATCTGCCTTTGAAACTTTTTTTCGAGATTTTTATGAAACCATTAAACTGCTTAAGTAATTAGTTATTCTATCATAGAATAAATATGAGAAGTTTCTCTCAACTATGTATAAAGTTTCACTGATACATTCAAAATGACAGATTTCAACAAAACCAACAGCAACTCAACTTCATTGGAACGTCATGAGAATTAACTTGTCATGATAATGAAGAAAGATTTTTATTTTGATCAAAGGTGAGTTTCTTTTATTATCTTTGAATCAAAATTAGGGGAAATTATCTTAAGCTTTTTTTTGTCATGATTCAGTTTTTCGCTTGTATATCAATTGTGATAAGAATTCGAAATAAAACCAAAAATAATTTGAAGTTTTATATAAAACTGACTTCTTCATTTGGTAGCATTTGTGTTTGATCAGTGAAAGCAAGCAGGTGTAAAAATGGGCTTCATAAAAGTTAATAAATTTCTTTGTTCCATAAGCTTGGAAACCGGGGGGAAGATTATCGGATGGGTAGTTAGAATAAATACTTTCAATTCTAATCATGATAATTTAAATTTAAAAACAAATTTCTTTCATCGAACAGGTTCACCGTATATGTAAGCGTGTTTGCAATATCTTTTATTGCAACAGCTCTTGCACTATATACGGCAGCTTATAACAGGTTAATCAACAGTCCAACGACTACTCCTGAAGCAATTGCCATAGCAACATTTCTCTTAATCGGTAAATTAGTTTCTCAAATAAAAATTTAATCAACAATTATCAGATTTTAAATGTATGTATCATTGATTCAATTATTTAACTTTGTATTTAATTTCAGTTTTTGTAACAGTTTACTCAATTTATTTGATATATTTCGTTATTTATTTGGCTGCTGGTACTCTCCTGATCAGATCTGTCAAGAGAAGGACGTACGCGAATATGATGTTATACATGGTCATACTTGTTATTGGAATAATTGTTTCATTTCTTCAATTATTTTCTTATTCTATTCCTGGAGTTGTTGTCGCATTACTGACTTTGGCTCTGAATATTTACCTCTTGATCTGCATTTATTCTCTTTATGATTTGTTCAGAAATGAAGAGCTGAATCGTGTACAAAGACAACAAGAACAATCCCAACAACCTTCTTCCTTTAATCAACCTACAGTTGTTTATCTTCAAAATGAGGAATCAAATCAACAAGTATCATTTCAAAATTCACCAACAGCACCTCAACTATCACCACCAGTAGTTAATAAGAAATATTGATGAGAAAATCAGTTGCTAAATTCAATTTGAAGAAAACTGAAAACTTAAAACTGTTAAAAAGTTATCAACAATAAATCCATAATTAAGATAAACATTTTTTCTTTTGATTGAAAGCGTGACTAATGCAGTTGTCAGCACCATTTAAAATATTATTAAAAACTTGATCAATAATAAATATTAAAGAATTAATTTTTTATCTCGTACCTAAATTAACTTTTCATGATTCACATCTCTAATTTCGTAAAGTGCTTTGAATAAAATTTGTCTATAAATAAACATTTTTTGATTGAAGAGCACGAGTCGTGTGATTTATTAAACAGATTTGGTTACTCACGAGACTTTTTTTTTCATTTCCCTGTGACAAAAAATCTTCAATCAAGTGTCATGACTCATCTTCGAACTTTGATCAACAAAAATAATATGAAACGTTTCACGATTAAGATAAAATCGATTTTAAAAGACATTCATTCAGAAAAAAGTTTAATTTTTACGTCATTGATAAAATTTGATGTTGGATTTACTGATAGATGACAATCACCGAAAAGCAAAAATAGATATGATAAAATCTTATCACCATTTTTTTTTCAAGTGATATAAAAGGAAGAGAAATTTAATTATAAGACTTTTTACTGTTCAGTGTTTCTTTGAGCTAACATAAAGCAAGAATCTAAAGCAAAATGGCGTGTCCAACTTTCAGTAAATGTTGTTGCTGTTAATACACTCGAAACTGGTGGCTTGATCAATGGTTAAACATACTTGTATCTTTCCTTGCTATTTTTTGGAATGGTTTTATGCTGACTATGAATATAATAGCATTAACTGTAATGGAACCGGATGTATCTCTATTAATGTTAACATTTATGCGATCAATAATGGTACTTTACTATATAACAGTACTTGCAGCATCTATACTGTTGATTGTTGGTATAAGCAAGGTAAAAATACAATATTATAATTAATGTTTTCAATTGTTGTATGAATTTAATAATTTTAAATTTCCAGAGGGATCATACAAAAATGATACTTTTCATGATTTTGATGGCTGTTGGAGTTATAATTGAATTTCTTCAAATCACCCTTGGCAACTGGTTGACGATTTTATTAATTGTTCTCTTAGCGCTGATTCGTCTTTATTTTGTGATTTGTATTTACTCACTCTATGACAAAATTAAAAAAGAAAAACAAGGCCAAGTTAAAGTCTAACTAAGGCTAAAAAATGTTTCAAAACTGAAAAACAAAAGTTTAGAAAGGCTAGTAATAAATTAAGAAATATTCAAATAAAGATTTTACATTCATTAATGTATAAAGTTTTATTAAAAGTTCAGAATGTTCTCGATGAGAATATTTCTACTTTAGAATAATGTTACATACGAAAAACTTTTCGACGAACCTTGGAAAGTTCCAAGGAACTTGTTGCGTTTCTTTTAATGTTTACTGACTTGTAAACTTCTAATTATGAACACTTCAAGAAGGTTGTTTTCAAACGAATTTGAATAAGTAATTTAATTTCTTCTTTATGTTCTCTATAAATTCCACTCCGTTAACTCATTAGTTTCTAATGAGTGCCAAAACTTTATTAAAGTTTATTGAATTAAAGAGCGATGAATTAAATTATAAAGATTTTGGTTTGTAATACAATTCTTTATCGTTAATCAATTCCAATAAATTCAAGGCTCTTTCACCTTCCTTTCATTATAAGAACCCCTTAAGTAAAGAAAATCGTGGAATCAGCATTTGATGATATGCTATCATTATTCTGCCAGTCACGTTTCATTGATTGATGACAATGAGAAGCTTTTAGATCAGAAGACTTTGATATCATGCCGGAAGGGAAAAAGCTTGAACAAATTAGTGTACACTCTTGTGTATCAGAAGTCCCTAAAGATAAACCAAAATCACAGAACAAGAGGTTTCATTATTAAACGATTCATATTGCTATACATAGAACTCCCCTAACGTCAATTTCTTTTGATAAGAATTCATCATATTGTGTACAAAGTATGATGGACTTTTATAGCTTTGTTTGCTTCTAACAAGCAGATCATTTCACTCACTGACTTTACTGTCTATTTCCATGGAAATGTTTGTAGTTTGTCACAACACCAAATGACAATTTCATCAACTTTCTTCTCATGAAATATCAATTTTGAGCTTATAAATAAAAGCCGATTATTATATGTTTACAACGTTGTGTTTATCCAAACTTCGACCGTCATCCATATGTGGCATGTTAAATAATTCCATGAATTCCCAGGTCTATTTGTTCTGTTTATTAAACATGCCTCAAAGGAGATTCACCTGAATAACCTTGAATATCTGCATGTTAGGTTTCAAATTGACGTTTAACCCCATGTACATTTATTTTACGCATCAATCTTAAATTGCAATTTTAATTAAAATTTCTGGGCACATTTTCATAGAACAAGATTTTTTACGATTTTAACTCCTGTTGCTTCAGAAACATTTGTGAAAACTCATAGCGACATAAAATTATTCCCAATTTATTTCTAAACATGTTTACTACTGACGTGATTTTTACGATCCATAAAAGTTGCTGCTTTTTTCTTGTTACTTTCAAAGAAATCCCTCAGACAGCCTTCGGACATTTGAAGAAAACGATATCAAACGATTACTCCCTGAACAGTTTATGTAAGCATTGGACAGTTTATATAAGTTGTGTCTCTATGTAGATATAGATTTAGTCAAACCACTTTTCTCTAGGGATAAAGTATGATCAAACTCTTACTGACCCATTTACATGTCGCAAAAATTTATCTTTATTTCCTGAAATTTCTTTAATGCTCTGCAAACGAAAGGAAAATCCTTAAAAGAAACATAAATGTTAGAAATCGCATAAGCATGTCGGATTGTTTTAACACGGCACCGATAAAAGCTTTCTTTTTCTATCACCAATAAACCATGAACATAAACTGAAAATTTTGTTTAGTTAAGAAGATTACAGCAAGGAACGAAAAATCAAAAAAATTATTTTGAGAAATGTCTTGAGGAATTAGCCAAAATAATTTTGTAACTTTTTATGATGATGTCGCGTACTGCGTTAAGTTCCAAATCTTCAACGATTTAATTGAATTTTTTTGCAAAATTATAAAAAGTGAACGTCAAACATTTATGAGTTAATAGAAGCACTCACATGTATCACCCCATGATAAAGCATGAACATAAACTGAAAATTTGCTTATTATAAAAGATTACAGCATTATGAATCAGCAACATACAATAAATGTTTCACTGCAAGTCATTTTCCACATTTTACTGAAATTTTTTATAAATTTTGAAAACAAAAAGGGAATCGAAATGAGTTTGCATAAAAAATGTTGTTTACATAACTTTTAGCATTATGTAAAAAATCATATAAATACAAAATGTCGTAAATATTCAAACATACTTCGAAATTGTTTTTCTTTCTTCTAAGATGGAAAAAAAAAAAAGATTCTTCGAGCTTTGAACGATAGACAATTTATTTTTATAGAAACTTTGTTAGCTGTAAGCCCCCGAAGATTGTCTTTCAAGCGATGCCCATCAATTCAGCACTGAAGTTCTCAGGCAGTAAAAGCAACATCGAAAGCATTAGAAAAGGGAGTTGATGTTGATGTTTCTGATGTCCATTTGAGAAAGAAACAAATTTCTTTAAGTAAGGTAACCGTAGATAAAGATTCTGTAGATTATCATCTTGCTGTCAACAGTTCAGCGTCTTGGGACATAAAATATTGATCTTAAGTATGAATGTTTTGAAAGCATGAACAATAAGAAAACATTTCTTGGTCCTTCATAGAAGGATTATGAAATTCATTTTCAAGCTTTTATTGGTCAAAATGTGGGTTTGTATCTATTTTTTCTCTTAATGGAATTGTAAATATTTCAAATAACAAGAAACCTTTCGGTCTTCGGTTCGATAATTTTATATGTTGAAAAATCTAGAATAAAATTTTTCTTTCAAGATATAATTCGAAGAAGATTCGCATTGAAGATCTTTCCTCCATTTTTATATCACTTTCACCCTCTCCTCTTCAAATGATTTTTCCGAAACTTCAACATTGATAATGTTGTTTCAATGTGATAATAGAAGGTTATTTATTGTAGTTGGATGCCTTTTACAGGTCGTTTCAGCGTGATGCTAAAATATATCTTACCCTGCTCCCGAAAACATTGATATGAAGTGACAGCAAACAAAAAAGAAGCATAAACATAAAAATTCTCTTATATGCTTGACTTGAATGCGGTTGTGCCGCTTGCGTTACTCGGGTAACGATTCAATGAATTCTTATACATAACAAATTAAGTTAATTACGAATTTCAGATAAAAACTTTTACCTTTCTGATCGGAAATTCCTTCTGAAGAAAGAAAGAACTTCTGAGAGTTATTAAAGGTTTTAAATATTAATCAATGAAAAACGTCGGAAATAATTAAATTTTAAACTTTTTATGAATGCGAAACTTTTGACATTCATTTTCACTTAAACATTGAATTGGGTGAAACTTTATTTATTTTAATTATTTTAATGAAACATAAATAGATAAAATATGAGTAACCTATTCAGTTGGGCATTGAAAAACATATTCCGAGTTTCTCACATAAGTTTCTCAAATGAGAACATGGAAAATTTTACAGTTTTTATAAAACTTTTTCCTAAACATCAGTTGCACAAGATCAAAAGGAATGAAGGAATTTTAAATTGCATTTGAAATAAAGTTGAAAACTAAAAGTTGTAATCAACTAATCAAAACTTAGCCTTACCGTCCTTAATTATACAACTTTTGTTTCATTACTTTTGGGAAGTATTAAAATTTTTCATTTAAATGAATTCAATTGTTGGAGGAAGGTCAAACTGAGACGAATGAAATAAAAAAGCATTTCTCAAGGGCATCTCAAAGAAATGTAAGTAATTGAAGCATTCCAGACCCGAGATTCTTTGTGTATGTCGTAAATTTTGCACTGTAAACTTCAATTTCTCAGAAGAAACGAAGCAAATTGCATAGAAATATTTTCTTTTTTCGATTATTTACAGAAATATGTTATTTATTTTATTGTAAACAAGCTGTCATTTCAAAAATAAATTCCACTTTTTATTGTATTTCAGTGCTCGGATTGCTGTGGATGTTGACATTGAGATTAAAGATGAAATCAGAGTGCGTGAACGATTCAATGCTAAAGCTTGCGAAATATTTTTAAACTGATGCATTATGTCGGGATTTCGTTGATATTTGTTAAATAACATAAAACTCGATACGATAAATTGAATTTCCATCATTGAATGTATGGGCAAGGCAGCGTAAATGTTGAGGTGAATATTTCATGAACAGGATTTCAGGGATATTTGTTAAACAACCTAAACCTCGATACGATAATTTGAATTTTCATCATTCAATGTATGGGCAAAGCAGCGTAGATGTCGAGGTGAATATTTCAAAATTTCGGGCCATTTCAGACTTTTGAAGACGATAAACTCGTCAATCATGCCCGTTGTTACTCGAAATACTTCCAAGAAGTCTTCAAGTGTCATGTTTCCTGACAAACTCGCTTCACCTCAATTTCCATGACCTGAAAAACATCAAAACTTTTCTTGACTTTCTTAAACAAACAACAAGAAATTTTGATATTTTCACAGCAGAATTTCTTTTCATTTCTTTTATTCAGCAATTTAAATTTCAACTTCATATTGTATATCCATAAATAAGTGTTTTTCTTTTTATAACTATTCTCTTTTTCTTATATCAAATTGTTTTTTATACAATGATTCTTTGAATGCTTACAGACACGTTAATTAGTATTTTTGAGAAAATAAATTTTCTTCTGGCTATTTTTGTTTCAAAGATTTCTGCAAAATTCTTTCCTTCCGTAAATTCCTTTCCTAGATATTTATATGCTAATATTTCATCATAAGTCAACATTCCATCAATTCTTTTTATGTTTATTTTTCTTTTTTGGTTCCGCAATCGCACAGTAACGTTGCTTAAAATCCTTTAAAATTTGTTTCATAAATAAAGGAAAAATTGGTCAAGATCCTGTTATCAACTTTTTACAGATTTTCATTTACAGAAAATATAAATTCGCGTTTCTTGCGGATTTTTATAACATAAAATTTATTGACAAAGATTAACAGTCGAAAAGGAAATTGTTTGAAAAAAGAATTTAACAATGTTAGCTTATTCAAGGATTATGCTTGCTCCATTTTCATGATTATGTTTCAATCGAGCATAAATAAGCTTTTCATATGTAGAAACTTCACAAGCTACAAAGCCTGCAATCAAAATAAAAACTCTTTCAAATAATAAAAACGTATTCATTGAGATGTTTCGTTTGATAATCTCATCATTTCTGTTCAATCTAAATTGATTGGACGTACGATGTATTGCAAGTACCACAAAACAGAAGCTGAGATTGATTTTCTCGCACTCCTTTTAAAATTGAAAAATATTATTTTAATAAAATAGCTTCATTTATTTTCAAATTCGACATTGAACTCATATTGAGTACGAGAATCAATAGAATTTTGTGTAGGAAGCGTTAATAAATTATTTTCAGTTTATAAATTCATTGAGAGGATCTTATTTTTCATCGCACGTATACATTTCATTCATTCAAATTTAAGAATAGAAAAACTCATTTAAATCTCAAATGATGTTTTCAAAGCTATGTTTATGAAGAAATTCGATTTATTTCTTAAATTGACCATTGATAAGAAAAATAGCTGCAGAAGATATTATCGATAGAAAGATTTTTAATATGATAAAAATAATAATGAGAAATATTCCGAGCACATTTTCATATAACAAACAAATTACTACAACTATTGGAATTGCGTCGTTTAACACGCAACGACCTCTTAAACTTGAGGAAAGACGTGAGAAATAATTTCGTGCGATTAGAGAACCTGTTGATGCATCTGTCATTGCTATCGCTTTCAGCACCTGAAAGGTTTGATTTTTTTGGCGTTGTTGGTTGACTGACAGATGTGTTCGTATCATAAGACGTTAAATCGCGTTTATTTGTTTTTGTCTGATTTGTTGATATTGACGATGATGTTCCCGGCGCTGACGGATAAATAGACGTGGGCGTACTACACGAAGATGAACTTAAATTATTATTACTATTTCCAACGTTGCTTTTGTTATTATTAAAGAAAGGATTAACACTCTCATAATGTGAATTCATTCCAGGCGTAGCATAACGACGCGAATTCAACATTTTATTAAGGTTCATGGCCGCTGAACCTTCACCCAACTTTGCGCTATGTTGCGGTGTTTTGTCGTCAAGATTGAAATATTTCTCAATATCACTTTCTTCACCATCATCCGTTGATCTTTCATCATCAGTTTCATCTTCGATTGCTTCATTGACATTTTCCTTGTTACTCGCTTCGTTTTTGCTGTTTCCCCCTTTACCCCGTGTAGCGTCCGCAGCGTGTTTCTTATTGCTTTTATTTCTCTCATTACGACGCAATTGCGTAAAGTGATCCGCTGTGCCTTTAAGATACTTTTGTTGCATTGAAGTACACAAGCTGTTTCGTTGCTTCTCAGAAAGGTTACGTATACGTTGAGGGTTCAATTTCACTTGAGCAACGATGCCAACCAGTAACTCATCGACATTATGATCAAGGCCGCTTGAGGTTTCAATGAACTTGCATCCAATTTCTTTTGCCAACTTCTTTCCAGCTGTTAGAGGAAACATTAGCTAAATTAAAAGTCATAATATCAATTATGATTAACTAACCTTGCATCGTCACTTCTCGTTGTCTCTCCAAGTCAGTTTTATTTCCGACAAGAATCGCTCCCCTCGTTAGCATCATTTCGTTTTCTTTTAAATACAAAAGAATTCTTTCAGCTGTTTTAAAAGTTTTCCTATCCACTACAGAATAAACGATAACAAACAAGTCGATGCTGTACGTCGAACAAAATGCTTCCACCTACGCAATGTGAAAGAAAAGAAGAAAACAAATTTCCATTTATTAACAAATAATAAGAAAACAGAATAATAAGAGAAATTGTTATGAATGTCAAGAAAATTTCGAGAAATAGATATGATAGAATGGAAAGAGACATTTGCCTTCCCGCAATGATTTCGATATCAATCACATGGAAAAGAACATTAATTAATAATGAAATATTGTCACTTACCGACATCTCACAAGATGGATGATCAATTATTTCCAAGTCAGTTTCTTGATTGTTCAATAGAACTGAAACAGTTTTTTGTCCATAGTCATCGTCTAGGCTCAAGTCATAAGCGCAAATGTATTCAGATGTTGTGAATTGGTACGTAAGTGCCGTCTTTCCTACAGCTGAATCACCTAACATTGCAATCTTGTAAGCCACATTCTTCTCTTCATCTGAATTTTTAGACAATTCTTTTATTTCATCCATGTGTTGTGATCCCGTGCTGCAAGAGTCGTAACAAAAAATAAACAAATAATAGCTTTTGGCAGAGATTTCCGTTCATATTGTAAATAAAAGTTGTGTATATACATTTTCGAAGCTTCCTCAGATGTTTACATTCTCTGAAAAAGCTCATTTTCGGCTCAATTCTAATACTTTAATCTCATTACAAATATTTAAGTACTCGTTAATAATTTAATTATACTTCTCGTAAGATTTCTCTTTTTCAAGCTACGTTTGCTGATTTTTTTTGTTGAAGTAAATACGAGAAAGATGGTCGCGATTCAATTTCCTTACTTTTTCCTAGGTTTATTAATAAACTTTTTACTTTCACCAAAATGGGATCATGATCTTTATTTAAAAAAGCGTTCTGCTGGCTGGGTGGGTGAAGGTTAGGGGGAGTTATTATAAGCAACTTTTATATTCGCTTGAATAAGCTAAATGAGATTCCCTTTTTCTTCACAAGATTTAATGGAGTTTGAGAAAAGTTGAATTAAACTTACGTTAAACTTTAAGGTTTCTATGAAAGTTAATTGAGAAAATTAATAGCTTGGACTTTTATTCCATGGCCAGGAAAGATTAAACCTTGTGATAAGTAGAGAAAGAGTGAGGCAAACCTCAAAAGCAATCGCATCTTAAAACCCAATTAATAAGTGCCAATGATAAAGAAGTGAATTGATTTTTAATTAAAATTATTCTTCTACTCAAACTTCTTAAGTATTTCCACAAAATTATTCTACAATTGTAAGAAGCTTACGCAAATAAGTAATTTGAATGACGTTAATAAGTTTAATAATTCACTTTTTCAAACAATTTTCTCTCATTTCCCAGGAAAATAAAAAAAAATTCTTTTCTATTTCAAACTTGTACACGAAATGAGAAATTAATGAGTTTGTGTAACTCATTTTAGAAAAAGAATTTAAGTCGCATCAATTAATTTGTCGTATTGTCGACTTTTCCATTCCTTTCAATTCCCAAGTTGGTGCACTGCCATCAAGAAATTACTTTTGAGACCTTTCATATCTCTGAAGGATGGAAAAAAGCGAAATGTAATGTTTAGTTGACATGATGTGGAATAATCTTTCATACAGCGTACCTAATAATAAAAAATAATTTGTTTTGAAATGTTATGTAAAGAATGATGAAATGAGATACAAAACTTTCGGTTTTCTTCCTCTCCCTTTAAGTTTTCACCGACTTTCCAAGAAAAGTTTCCTTTTCGAAATATCTACCAAATAGTTTCATGATTACGTTTAATTTAGATAAGAAATTCCTTCTCATAGATTAAATTAATTACAAGAAAACTTTCATTTAAAATAATTTAATTTCTTGAAAGCTTCGCTTGCTTCCATAGAGACAATTTCTAAATTTATCTTGCTTTTAACATTATTATTTCTGCATTATAAATTTAATAACAACTAAACACACTTGTGACCAGATAATTCTCGCATTTCTAAGCTGTTTTTAATTAAATGAAAACAAATCGCAACACTTCAAATTGAAATATTTTATGAACACTCAACAAAAACATACAAACATGTTTAACATAAAAACAAAATGCATTTAAAAGATTAAATTGCATGAGTTTTGGTCGTAAACAAAGCATAATAAAATGAAATGAAAGCTTACTCCTTGAGATTATGATTTGATGTTTTCATTTCATTCATCACGTAACAGGATTAAATGTTTAATGTTTAATGAATTCGAAGGCTTACCTATTGTTACGATCTCTGCCACTGTTTGATGAAGTAACTGAATTAATAGAACGTGAACGTCTACTCCTGAAGGAAGATGAAAATGAATCATATTTTGCTAGTTTATTGCCCATTCTGATGACTCACCTCATTGAATCCCCCAGATTACATATTCCGTGGGATGTTATGCTGAAACTTCGCAAGCGATAATACTCAATGTCCATGTCAGCACAATGAATAGCTGAACGTCTGGTATCTGCTAAACGTGGCTGAAAATAGAAAACTGAACCTTAGTTACTTAGTTCTAAATATTGACGAGGGTCAAAAACAAATTGTAAATAACGTGCCGTTAAATTGCCATTAATTGAAATCAAGTTTCGAGAGTTGCCGTGGTAAAGGTTTTACTTTGAATCCTTTTCATTACAAAGAAGGTTCTTTAATTGAATGGAAGAAACAAAATTACGCTTCATTCTTAATGAGAAGACCTTCCAAAAGAACGTTAACATTAATCGAAAATAACTTTGCCTCGCTTTATTTGTCTTGTCAGAGTTTGGCTACATAAAAGGTGACTGAAGCGACCCATAAGTTATAAACAACACAAAATTTTCGTTTATCTAACTTATATGAACCTGTTAGCTTTCATCATTGAAAGCATGATGAGTTAACTTTTTTTTTCATAAAGAAATATGAATGCTTCAAAGGATAACGCGCCATGACGCAAGACAAAAAGATGATAAATTACCATGAACTTCAGTAAGTGATAAGAAGAAAAGGACAAACAGTTCCCTGGTGTAAATTTGCTTAGACTCTTCCTTTTTCATAATATTACGCATCTCATATATTCACGCCGTCTTTAACGTCCAATGTTATGTTATGGTCTGGTTTTTCTTGTTTAGATACAATAATATGTGATTTGATGGAAGCAAAGTTTTTCGATCCCAAACAATCAGCAATGGAATGCAAACAAACCAAAACCCGACGTCAATTTTTTTTAGGGAACTTCCGGAATTTGATTAACTTTTCATTTTCTGACTTGACTAGCATAACAAGCTGATCAGTCAACCCAAAAGTTAACATTCACATGGGGTAATTCAATCATTCTCTACTGGCTATTTATTTGCATAAGTATGAAATGTATACATGTGGAAAAATGATCTAAATAAATAAATGAAGCTTCATAAAACATGATATTCCTCATAACTCAGTTGTACTAATGAGAGAAAATAAATTAAATAAAGAACTTCATGTGAACTTATTAATTAAAAGAGTAAAGAAATGAAATTCTATTCAGAAATGTATCCGTGAAATGTATCATAAAACCAAGGAAATGTTATGATAATAAATGTTAAAAACTTTTCAATTTTACACTCATTTTCAATGGGAAATTTTGTATAAACAGAGATATTGCCTTTCAAAGCTTTTAAAGTTCGAAAGTTCTTGGAAAAACATCGTTCGGGTGAATTTTGTCAGCATTCAAGTTTCGAAACAATTTAACAGGCTTTAAAATCGGCTGATTGACTAAATTTGCGTAGCAATCGATTACAAACTTAATTAACTATGTTAATTTGTTTCGAATTAAATTATTCACGAGTTAATCGAGAGAGAAAAATGGATTGAAACCATGCTGACAAAGGCATATTTATAATAAAAACAAAAAATATATAAAAATGATGATGGATGAGTTTTTAATGCCTTTTTGTAAGTTATTAAACATAATTCATTCTCAAATTTGATTAAGCTATTATTTTTCAACTTCATTGATGCATGAAGCTTACCAGTTGATAATAAAATGAATAATAACATTACGTTTACTTATCCAACCTACAAAAGGCTTATGAACCTTTCCCTTTCAATTACTTACCTTTCGGTTTTCAGCTGGCATAGAAGCAGTACGTGCACGTTGCTGTTTCTGATCCGGTGGGTTTGATTTAGCTATAGCCGGTGTGCTGCTTTCAATCGTTTTTCGATTAAATATATTTGGAGATTTGCTTCTTGAGAATTTATCACGACTCTCGAGTCTATTGGGAAGGAAATATATAAAAGAAAGAGAGAGAAGGAAAGTGTTATGGTTGAGAAAACGGTCGATAAACAATCATTACATTCACGTCACGTAGCATGACAGCCTGCTCGCAAAAAAGGGACAAAATATAATTTGAATCAATAACAAAATGGATAACGATTGATATTCATATAGAGTAAGGTATGAATTTGCTGAAGGCTCTAAAGTCATCTCAACAGCAGCGGTAACTTATGTACATCGGACAGACACATTGACTGCGATGGGATCAAAGTAACTTTAATTGATATGAGTTTGATGATTCTAACATATTCTAAGGATTAACATAAATGAAATCGCGCCTTTCAACCTTTCAATCACAAACTCTTCTTCTTTTTTGCATTTGTTGAAAGCTTTTGAGCTTGGAAAATTTCCTGCGTGTTTTAAATCTATACAAAACATCAAAGTTGAAGCCTTTTCAATATCTACGTTACCTGCCGCTTTGTGAAGTTTCGTTCCATGACTGTACATTTTGACGTTGTTGTTCATCATTTTTGATGTAGCGATATAAGTCGTTAGGATTATGTGCAGGTTGTGATGCATTTGATGATGGATTTGGTGCGAAACTTGGTATTGTTCTAGCTAAAGTTATTGAGGAAGCACGTCGACGATTAAATATCGGTGACTTTTGTCGACTTATGTCCTTGTTGGGAAATTAATTTTTAATCATTTCTTTGTATCATAAATTAAATTTATTTTACAATAAACTTACTTCTTTGTTTCGACTCGTCGTTCCTGACGACAATGGTAAAATTGTTGAATCTGTTGATTTTTCATGCATGATGCTGTTGCTTGTGCTGCTGCTGCTATAACTGTAAGGTAAAATACTTGCGCCACTAGAGCTTCGTTCATTCCCTCTCATTGGTTGTGTGATGTTTCTATTGTGACGTAGCAAGCAGAAAGATGAGTTGGTTGATTTGAGCTTTGACGTAAATTCGTCGCTTGACTCGTTATTAAAATCCTGACAACAGTTGTCTGCATAAATATTGAAAGAGAAAATTGTTAAATAAGAAATACAAAAATGTAAATAATTTTAGAATCTGTTTTCTTATTCTTCTGTTTTTAAATGAGACAACAAAGTATTGAAGATTTTGAGTTAATGATTTTTATGTTTTGCTAATGAACGACGTTATGAATAATTAAGTGTTTTGCTACAGAATAGCAAGAGTGTGCAAATATTGCTGTGGAGTGAGATTATTTAGATGCGAGAAGGAAAAAAGTTTGTTTCTGAATTATTTACAACACCGTTTATTGTTGTTGAGTATAAAGATACAAAGAATAAGGTAATTGATTAAGTATTAAGAAGAGAAACTTCTCAATTGAGTTTCCCATTAAAAGTAATTAAGTTGCTTTCTTCAATCCTTCTTGATTTGTCACTTTGGAAACAATTTTTAATTATGTAGAAATTATTGTGTCGTTCCATTTGAAACATTAATAATGAAAGAAAAATCGATTAATGTTTTCCGTCTTCGACGTTTTTCTTCATGGAAATAGTATGAAACTCAATTGCCTAATCATAATCATCGGAAGAATTTCTTATTTTCAGTTATGACAGCGACAATAGGATAATTTTCAAAAACAAATAGATTAACGTCTTGGGTGGGAATCGATCTATTTAAAGGCATTTGAAGCAATTAAATACTCAAACAAGGGGAAGTTCTAGCTTCATAACAATAACCACGCATAACTTAATGAATAAAAGAACGTAATAATGTAAACTACACTTATAGAAGTGTAAACACGGCAGATAAACGAAAAGAATTTCCCAAGACATGAGTGATTTAAAACTCTCTCATTTCAGATGTTTGCACTTTGTTGTTAAGATTTCAGAAGCGAAACTTGAGAATGGCTTTCTCGTAATAAGAATTCTCCTTCTTAACTTTTCCGTTTCTTTTCCAAACAAAGCCGAAAGCGTGTTTATCATCATGTCAGAGACTAATATTTCAATATTATTGACAATTTGTTCAAAAGAAAATTTTCTGTCTATCCGCGCCTTGCTGACGGTAATTAAACTCCGAGGGGGAAAATAATTTTCGTTGAAAGCTTTTCTTACTCTTCTCTTCATTTCATTGCAGAGAATGAGCGAGCAGATTTTGATTAAATTCTCAATCTCATGGATAATCAAATTGATGACGCAATTTTCTGGTTGAATGTTCGACAAGTCTTCGTTTTGTAGAAGGTAATTGTGTGACGAGATTCTTTGGGAATCAAGAGGAAAGTAATCGACTTCAATGTTTGCATCGAAATTAAAGATCAATTCAACTTTCTCTAAATCCGTTTTGGGTAAAAAGTAAATTGCGCCATTTTATTTACGCTTTTCAGAGATCTCTCAAACTCATCAGCAACCATCATTTATGAAACATTAATTTGTGACATTATTATTACAGTCAATGAGCAGACACAAAACAATTTTCATAAATGCCATTCACTTGTTAGACGTTGGAGTTATCAAAACACTTAAACAAGCATAAGATGTCTTAGCGTAAAAAATCTTTATCTCTTGTATCTGTGGAAATTATGCCGCAAGTTTTATTTCTTTCCTTTGATTTTTTTAAACACTTCCCTTTTCCAGCCTTATCATAAAGCAAACAATTTTAAGTTGAATATAAACATGAACTTTTATGCTGTCGCTTTAGGATGAGCTTGAGGAGAAAAATAAAAGGCAAGAAATGTTTTCATTTTCAGAAAATGAAGGAAAATGCTTATATTGCGAAATTAAATATTAAGATATAAAAGATCAACGGCAACGTTAATAAGCTCTCAAGAATTGTAGGCTGTTCATTTTAAGAGATGATTAAAGTTTTGTAGTTGCTTTCATTGAATTTTTTCTTACTAAATTTAAGAAATGATAAAGTTTGTTGTTAGGTCGACTACAAAATCTGAACTTTTATTAAAGGAAAAACTAATCTTACAGATGAAACATAAATTCTTAAATCATCTGATGTTATTTTCGTCACATTTGATATTTTTCTGTTTAAACTTCTGAAGTCAAATCAATCAACATTTGTTTTGCTGTAAAAGCAGAAAAAAAATTATCTTTCAATCTTTCTGTCTTCAAAGGCTTCAATGTTCATGATATCTTCATGATGAGTTCAATTTATACGGAAATAAATGTGCGATATTTATTTTCGTAACTGTCAGGATCGTTAAACGTTTCG
Source organism: Clunio marinus (assembly GCA_900005825.1). Classification (NCBI taxonomy): domain Eukaryota; kingdom Metazoa; phylum Arthropoda; class Insecta; order Diptera; family Chironomidae; genus Clunio; species Clunio marinus. The sequence continues at coordinate 88,226 of CVRI01000014.1, read as the reverse complement.
TTTCGTGTTTCTGATGATGTAACTTTGTGTATTGTCTGAAGTTGTTAATGTCAAACAGCAATCGTCAATATCAGTTGAAGAAATCAAGGAAAGACATAAAAACTTCATAAGTTACACCTTCGATGATTTCCAATGACATGATTGAGTAAAAAAGTCATTTTGATGTTTTGCAAGAAAACAAGAAAAAAAGACTGGAAATGATTAAATTGAATTTCAGAGAAAATTATTCGCTGTTGCTGTTTCTCTGATGAAATTTATTTATAGCGTAATTATCTAAAGCTAGAATAGAAATATTTATCGTTGATAATTTATGGCATTAATAACTTTTGTTGATGTTGTGTTGAAAAAGCCAAACGAAGCGCTTAAATATGCTTAGCAATAAATGGTTTCTGATAGAGTCATTTGAGATAGAACTAATTGTTCTCTCTGCTGATTATACGAGATTAAAGAGCGACAATAGAAAAACTTTTTCAATTGTGAATCAAAAGAATAACTTGAAACCACTTGGCGCTAATGATGAGTAATTTTCCATTAAATTTATTGATGTCTGTTATAGAATATTTTCTTTATCATCAAGTCTAGTTATTTAGGAGTTATGAGTGACTGTTCATAATGTTTAATAAGAAAACAAAAATCGATTATCTAAATTAACAACTTTCATCATTTCAAATCTTATTATTTAACTTCTTCAGGAAGAATTTTTTCCGAGAAAGTGTTGAGCATTCATTTCATTTCAAACTTCATAGAGTGATTGATGTACGACGAACAAAATGGAGAAATGTTAGAGGAATGAAGCATAAATAACAAGATATCTACAATGATGAAAAATATGAAAAAAAAAAATCAAAGATAAGAGAATTTTGGCGTGATGTAAGTTTACGTGCTTGTCTCTTTAATGTAACGATGAGAGATGAAGTGTACTGTAATGAATTCTTCTACCACAAGCGTCCCTAAGCAGCGTGTAAATATTTGCACAAAAACTTACCGCAATTACATTTGCGATTCTCAAAACCGTCATAATTTGGCTGTTGTGATTTATTGTGAACGCTACTCGTGACGGGGTGAATGTTTGCATCTGCTGAGAATTTTCTATTAAATTTCATCGATTTCTCATCATCACTAAAGTTACTGTAATTGTTGGTGTTGAGTTCATTGAATTTTAATTGCGATCCTAGACTAACGAAGCGTCCATCGGAAAAATCATGATTTCTACTCGATCTATCTAACGCGTCGTTATCTAAACGGGCACTATTAATATTCTGATGGAGGCAACAATATTTAATGTGTTTACAAAAGTCAGGTGCGACGGTACCAGCCGTGCTGCCAAAAACATTTTGGTGCTTTGGTGTTGTGCGGTTGACGCGGAAGGAGTTCGACCGAACAGCGACACCTGCTGATGGAAGAAGTGATGTCGTGTTGCTATATTTGGCGCTTGATGAACGATTCCGTCCCCTCACATTATATCTTGGAATGACCTAAGAATGATCTCATTAAAAGGTGAACAAAAGAAAAGTTCTTAAATTGATTAACTTCTTTCTTCATTTTACCTTATCTTCCAGTACATTAGAGACAAGTTCAACTTGGTCCTCATCTTCATTAATCATTGAAAAAAAATCTTTAAAGGTTTCAGGAAAAGTTGCTGCGGGAAATTGACTGCCACTTGAAGCAATTTTATTAGCTTTTCGATTTGTTTCCATTATTTTATCATAGTTGTTGGTTGATGCTGCTTGTGAAAGAAAGAAAAATAAAAGCAGACAACAAATAAAAATGTTAATCTTTTCAAGAAGGATTTGAATTGAAAAGTACTAAAGAATGCAAAGTAAGAAAACATAACAGAGGAGAAAAAATCGATAAGATTCATTGAAATATCTTGTAAAGTCGAAACGTTTTTGCTTGTTGGTGCTGACTTAATTGGGTTTGAGATCCTGACACAACAAAACAAAATCGCTTCAAAAAACAGCGAAAAGCTCAACAACAGAAATAAAATCGCCTCGCAACGAAAAAATGTTTCGTACTTGAGATTTTTTTATATTTAAATTCAATGTTGAGCAAATAAGTAGCATTGTCTCGAATGAACTTTATTTTTATAGCTTTCGAAACAAAATGAACAAAACTAAAAGACGAGCAAATTTCTTCTCACAAAATTTAATTAAAGTGAAAGCATTCAGAAGTGTTAATCCCAACAAATTTAATAATTGGAAGTTCAAATTTGATTTTGATATCTAGCATAATTAACTGAAAAAATAAAATACTGAATAAATTTTCCTTTACCAATCACCCTTTTCAAGCTTTTCCTTTTTTTCTGATTGAGAAAATATTGAGAAAAATTCTTGGAAACGCTTTTCTCTTAAAGGGAATAAGATGAAAAGATTTCTTGTTTATTGTTTGACTGTTTAAAGCTCTTTTTAAATCAGATTTTCTTTATTTATAAGATTCGATTTTCAGGCAATGAAAATTTAATAGAAAAAATGACAAAAGTGTTGAAAGTTTTATGTTTCATCGATTCGTTGTGACTGGTTTAAAGTTCATGAGTTAGAAAGCTTCTTAAATATTTCAAAAGATGTTTGTTAGACATTTCCTATCTTAATACATTGAAATGTTTTCCCATTTTTATTCTATTCAAAGCACCGTATGTTGTTTTTCTCTTCTGTTCTTGTATTCAAAGTGCTCCACCTAGGAGTTCATCATTATTTTCAAAAAGTTCTTTGATAAAAAGAAGAAAATTTTATTCCTTCGCACTTATTTTTGAACTCTTGTTATGATCACAACAGAAAGTTAAAAATAGAAAATATTTTAAAGCTTTTTCGACTTGAAAGAATTTCAGATGTTTAAGAATCTTGCGCTAGAATATGAAACGAATCATTGATTTGAAAAATAATTTTTCATAATTTTCTCTTCCATTACAAATTACAATTTAAATCTCAAATTTTCCGCCTCCATTCATTCCAAATCCTCAAATTCATCCTTCAATTTGTCTTAAAAATTTTAAGAAGAAACTTCAATTGTGAACATTACTTTACTTGAAAAATGATCTCATGAACATCATAGAAGTTTATTGTAACTATTCAATCATAGCTGAAGCGCAATAAGAACGGACAGAATAAAACCATATCAGTTTATGAAGCGGAAGATGATAAAGAAAAATAAAAAGGAAAATATATGATGGATGCAAAGAAGAAAAAATAAAACCGAAAGGATAAAAGATGGAGGAATAAGTAAGCAGAAAAAGAAGAAGATTAAAGCTTAACTGGGAAGAACATGAAACGAAGCGATGAGTTTCTTTTTCTCAACTTCCGATATGAGCTTGAAACGTGATGTTCTGCAATTTATTTTGAAGGAAATCTTGCTTGCTGTCAGAGACAACTTCGTCGTTTTGCTTCTTAAGTACCTTCCTTGAAGGCACTTAACATGCTTTCATTCTTCAGCTCTTTAATTCAATTCGTTTATAAAAAGAATCACTGAATCGTCATTTTTAATGACTAAGTGGATGGTAGTACGTCACCTTCAATCAAAATTAATTCAATAACGCACCAAAAGTGTCCATAAATCGTTTCTTAATCATGACCAAATTTCTAGGAAATTTTTATCTTCTCAACTCAACGCAGCATCTTCAATTTAAGAAGAAAATATTGTGTAGCAAATAGAAACTTTTCTTTCCCTTTAGCTTGTGATTAAATCTCTCCCAACATTCATAATACATTCCTTTGAATTGATTGTGGCCATCATTCGGTTCATCTGGTAAGGAATTCTATCATGTACAAGCAAAGTGATGAGATTTCTTTTGTCATAGAAATAAAAAGGAATTTTTCATAACATCCTTCTATCCCAGGGGGTGATTTTTCCCCTCAAGAGATGATTTAAGTATTTTTTTTCCTTATTTCTTCCTCGTCTTTTATTGAATGCTTTTTTTATAAAAAATGTTCTGTGATTTGAAGATATCTGTGTGCTTTTAAATTAGATTTCAAACAACTTTCTATGCAATTTACTTTGAAAATTGTTGATCCATTTTGTTGTTAGAAGAGTAATTTTGATTAACATTTATCAGTTCGAAGCCCTCGAATAATTGCTACAGAAAAGGTACACAATTCAATTTCATTTCCACTTTCAATGAAGAACTTTCACAAGTATTCTGAACAAAACTTATTTCTAAGGTTTCAACTTAAATCAGTTGTTGAATACGAAGTGTCAGCATGATTGAATTCATTGAATGGAAGAATTGATAAATTAATGATAAACAGTTGGCACTTTTTATGAAATAAAGCTGTTCGGATACTTTCTTTCTTCTTTCTTTCGCTTTCATTTAAAAAGGTCAAAGTCGGATACTTTATCTTAAAAACATAACAACATTTTATGAATTCAATTTTATCTAACAATGAAAAATGTTCTTTATTGGAAACGTCGAGGAAAGCAATGAAAATACCCATTTACGTTTGAGCAATTCCCGTTCAATGATAGCGAAAGAAAACTCCACAATAAACTTTGATGATTTTCCAAAAATTGAAATAATTCAAAAAGTAATTTTGCCTTTATCAAACTTTTATTCCCCTCAACTTTTCTTCCTCTCCGGCCACGGAACGGGATGATGAATGAGTTGGAGATAATTGAAAAGATGCGAAGAGGCACAAGCAAATAAATAAATTATATTAAATGCTTTCATTCTCTCTCAAGCGTTCACGCTTACTCGTTTTCCTGAGACATCATAGGCAGCTGCTATCACATGTTGAATAAATGAAGATTCAAAGTATTACTGTTGGAAACGCGAAACTTCCAAGTTGAATATAACGAAATACTTTTCTTACTAAATATACTAATTACGATTCAATTAACATCAACTTTCTTATACACATGTTGCACGATACAAATTTCGGGAGATTTTTACACACATACGCTACGTTGTAATTGTATTTATAGTATTTTCAATTCTTGAGAGAATTGTCTAACTTGAGTGGGTGGGTCGTTTACAAGCCTTCTCATTTTTTTTCTAATATAAGGTGAAAGCTTTGTGCCAGCTTAACTTTTCATCTAATCTCCTAATACTGTAAGACACAAGCTGTCGAGTGGAATTAGATTTGCATTAATCTAGCGAATAAATGCTTTTGAGTTTGCACGTAAATGAGAACGAGAAGTGAAGCTCTTCAAGTGTCTTGTTGAATGGCGAGTAAAGCTGAATTTGCATTTCAAAGATAAGAAGAAAATTTACATGATGATGAGTTGAGTTTTATATTGTTTAGTAAAGCAATGTTAAACGTGCAGTGCTTGATATTTTAATTTCCTTGCAGTTTAAACAATGCTTGTACGATATTTATTGAAATCTTTATAGGTTGGGATGAAAGTGTTTGAGTAGGTGAAAGGAAGAAATAACGATAATTAAATTTCAATCGATAAAAACTCAGCAAAAAAGCAAAAGGAATCGATAATAAAAGTAGCAGAGCACCGATCAATGCACTGATAAGTTTTGATGCTTCACTGCGAATATTTTCAAAGTAAAAATCTAATTATGAATTATTTTTCATTATAATTTGATTAAAAATCGGGCATGACTCTATTTATAGTCCCGTTCGAAATGACACGATAACTCTTGAAGAGTTGAAAATTAATTAATGAAAATAAAAATCACTGCGATGTTATCAGTTTGAGTGACAATGTACGTCATTGCGAAAGTTGTTAGGGAAATTAATCACAAAACATTTATCATCAAAATTGAAAACATTATGAACATGTTTAAAATTCAATATTCAAATATATTTAATTAAAAGTTCATGTTGGTTTCAAGTTGAAAAATAGTTAGAAAATGAGAAATTTTTGTTAAAAGTTTTAAATTACGTACATACATGAGAATAAAATATGCATCGAGTTTGAATTGATTAAAATATGTCAAATCTGTTTTGAGTGATGTTCTATAAAGTTAAATTGCATAAGAAAAACTTTTGTGACTTGTGAATTTATGGTTTGAGTTTGACTTCTGTTGCTACACTTCCATTGACGACTCAAACTATCAAAACAATCTTGACATGGAATCTCGCGGAAAAATCTTTCAATCATTTCCTTTTAAGCTGTTGAATTGAATGATATTGCATTTTATTACTTTTTCAGCTGTTTAAGCTCAAATGAAAAATAGTGAGAAGGAAAAGTTCAATCGAATGAGAAATTCATGCAACGAGTTTCAATATTGATCTTCTTATCGCATATTGACGATAAGAATTTTAGATGGAATTTCCATCAAAGGTTATTAAACATTAAAAATTGATAAAAAGAAAAACATGTTTACGTAAGGATTTTTAAACTTTGATGCAAAGTCGCTTAAAATTCTCGAAAATTTGTTTTTGTTTTTTAAATTCGCTCATAGAAAAAAGTTTTAATTATGTTATCTTCATGAATTACTTATAAAACCTTTATAGAATTTTGTTTTTCATCCCTTGGATAAATGTGTTTATGCTTCCTGTCGGATTATCGATATTATTTGTATGAAAAGGAATATTCGGCTTTCAAAGTTCGTTTTCTGTTAACGAAGATCTTGAAACATGGAAAATCGATGTGTGACGAATACTTTTCCGATTTCCACCAAAAAATTTTTATAAAATCAGCAAGAAAAAGCTTCCATTTCATGTATTGATATCATTTTATTATTTCAAAAATAAATGAAAATTTACTTTTACAGATGATTTTAATTACATTTGTTGACAGGTTCACATCTGCAAAATTCTTCATCCCAGAAGTAGTCATGGCTGCATTTCTGTTCAGTTGCACAAACGCATTTTCCTCTAACTTCAATTTTCGGCGATGGGCAAGAAACAGCGTAACAATGACAGAATTCCCAGTCAACTTGCTCGTCGGAATTCCATGTTGGTATGTGTCCTGGTTCACATCCGATAGAATAACAGTTGTCGTCATAAGGTCCAGATCCGAGGAATATGCAATCACAAAGTTCAGTGTTCCACACAAGCATAGGATCAGAGCATGTTCCTTCTTGACAATCTGAAGAGTGTGTTGGATAAGGTGTTCCTGGTTCCAACAAAGCAAACATCAAAAGTAGAAGCACAAACGAATTTCTGGTATTTATCCTCATGATGAAAAAACTTAACTAAATTTTTTTTCGACAATTCTTAATATTTATAATTGAATTATCGTGATCGAGCTTAAATATTGTTAATGAATTTTTGACTTTTAGTTTTATTTCTGTCGTTTTTCAGTAATCAACCAAAATAATTGTTAAAAATATAAATAAAAAGTTATTTTTATTTTCACATAAACAAATTGTATGTAAGTAAGAAAAAAATGATGACGAAAACTTCTCAGATTATCGATATTATTTGTACAAAAAGGAATATTCTTCTCTCAAAACATTTTTGTTAACAAAGATCTTGAAACATGAAAAATCGATCTCTGACGGTAAAGTCAAAAATTCATTAACAATATTTAAGTTTACAAAAACACTTTTCCAAAATCAGCAAGAAAACAGTTTTCATTTCATGTAGATATTCAAATCATTTTATTATTTCAAAAATAAATGAAAATTTACTTTTACAGATGATTTTAATTACATTTGTTGACAGTTTTACAATCGCAAGTTTCTTCGAGAAGAATATATTTTTCCGCGACTAAACTATTCCAAATCCAGATTATTGCGGAAAAATTATTCCAAGCCAGAAAATTGCGGATATTTTTGAAATTTTTACCGTTAGAAATATCAAAGTAAGAATTTAATTTTATGCTATTAAAATTAAATTCTACATGATTTAATTATTAAGATAAGAAATTATAATGCTAAATACATTATATTTTCACTTCTTATCTCATTTCATAATTAAAATTAAAATCTGCAAAATATTTTGTCACGCATTTAATTTTTAACGGTTAAAATTTTAAAAATCGTTCCGCAATTTTCTGCCCGCAATAACATAAACCTGGAATGTTTTTCTTGTAATTTCTTCATCTAGAAAAATATATTCTTCTCGTTTCTTCATCCCAAAAGTAGTCATTGCCACATTCAAATTCAGTTCTACAAACACATTTTCCTCTAACTTCAATTTGCGGCCATCGGCAAAAGACAGCAGCAACTGAACCTGAAGGTTTTGATGGATCAGACTCTTTTGGATAAGGTGTTCCTGGTGCCAACAAAGCAAACATCAAAAGTAGAATCACAAACGAATTTCTGGTATTTATCCTCATGATGAAAAAACTAAACTGAAGTCTTTCGTCGACAATTCTTAATATTTATAATTGAATTATCGTGAGCGAACTTAAATATTGTTACTGAATTTTTGAC
>CVRI01000014.1:51326-75770 GCA_900005825.1 Clunio marinus | reverse complement strand
GGTTTTTTAAAATACGGGTTTTGGAAAACCCTAATTTTGAAAGCTTTGAAATGAAAAATTCATGACGATAATTGAAGGATCAATATTAATTATTTTTAAAACCAATATATAGAAATCTGACGATGAAAACGCTTTCATTGCCACAGGCATTTATCCAATCATTCCGAAGTTCATTTCATTTTTCCTTTTGCTTTTCTAAGATCACCCTCGCTTTTTAATAACATCAATTTTCATGCTCACATCAAATATAATATTCCCCAAATTGTTTTTGTTTGACTTGTGTTTAGTCGGAACTTCCAATATTGATTCAAAGTAAAATCTAATGCACGAAAACATTTAGTAAACTTCAAAAACAATTGAACTGACGAACAATGCGCTCTTTTCCAGAAATTGTTAAGTATTTGTCTTTTGTTATCCATGTTCAGCATTAATGGTTATTAATTCGTAATCAGTCCCATTTTAGAAAATCGATGTATTTACTGTCGTCATATGCGTGACTCATACTGCATGATATCAATGTTTAATCCAGAAAGATTGCCCTATAAAAGTTAGTTACTGGGATTGCTCAACCGTATATGTAGCGATGTCAATGACTTTGTGGAATGAAGCGGAAAATCAATGAAAATTATGTTAACCCGATGAAAAATGATTTAATGTAAATTTGATTTCCTTTATGGTTTGAAAAGCTTTATCCAACGAAGTATTTCCTGTCCTTTTTTCAGCAATATTGAATACAATCAATCACGGCAAATTTCCATATTTTCGATCTTATTCAAATAGCGTTTAACACACAAGACAGGTTTGCTAGCTTTAACATAAATTTCTATATTCGATACGAATTTACATTCCCTACCAAAGTCCTTTTATTTTTGTACATATCAGCAATAAAATTCTCTCACGGGGCGCTTAACGCTTAGAGTGTCATTATTCGTGACAACAAAAGCTTATTTTTTATCGTAACTTTAAATTGTAAATGTAAATAAGGTTGATAAGGGAGAAGGAAAAGAGCTTACCAGAAGAGAGAAATTGTATCTTCCTTCGACAAATTAAATTAGCCCGCTAATTGCTATTTTCCATTAATTAATGTCGTTTCACAATTTTCTCCTATTTAATAATTTATCTTTTTCACGTTTTTCTCAATTTTTTATATTTCTCATGTTTAACATGACTGAAGAAATTAACGACAAAGCGTGAAATCAGAATAGAACTTTATTTAATCACTTGAATTAATCATTGTAGTTGCTTCCACCATGTGATAATTAATTTTTAGTAATTTTTATCCTTCACTTCTTTGCACACAAAAAATATTTCATTTGGATGACAGTTTAGTTTCATAAACTTTGAATATTCAACATTTACACTTAATTTCTTTGTCATTCTCTTTAATTATGACAATGTGCTATTTAAAGATGAGATAAATTCAGTGAACCATCGACTTTAATATAATTGAAAGAATCATTTTTCATTCCTTTCGTTTTCGAAGGGCAACTCAGTGAATCTTATCTCTGCAAAGGTATCATGTAAGCTTTTTTCTTTTGCTTTGTTGTTGATTAATGACTTTTTCTTTTCACTTTAAACGCTTGCATTATTTTTTTAAGCTCACATCTTCATTCATCTGATAATTACTATTTTCATATTTTTTATTATGCCATTTTTATGTGCACAAATATTTTTACTCATTCATTAAATATTTTTACATCCAAGTTTAAAACTTGTTTTAGATATGTAAGAGCTTGATAAAACACTTCTTTAATAATCGCTCGAGGATATCATTTAAAAGTTTTGTGTGATTCTTTTTTGGGTGAATTTATGTAAATTCAAATGATCTCCCTCTTTAATGAGAGGATAAAGGTTGATCCCAATCGTTTATTTGTCAGTAATTAGAGAAAAGTTTAAATATAAAAACGAATTTGTAAATATTTATATTTTTTAATCCGTTAAGAATTACATTTATCAACTGATGTTCTTTACTTTATTATTTCTAAATGTCTGCTTGTAAATTATAAATCACTTTTAGAAAAGAAAATTAAATCTCAACTCGTTTCACATTTTTTTAATTAGTTTTTAGTAAAGTAAAAACTTTTGAACTCAGAAAAAATTGTAGACAGTAAAATTTTCACGTTGATTCACAACAAGATGAAAACTCAAACTGAAAATTATTTTTCACAGAAGTCAACAGTGAGCTAAAAAGATTTTCTCTTTGAAATTCCGAAAAACTTTCATGAGAGTGAAACATGCGCAAGGAATTTGTTGATGAAATATTGCAAAGCTTTTTCTCTGACCGAAAAATATGATTCAACAAGTGTTTTGGGGAAAATATCTTGACAAATGACAAATTTTCTTCAATGTCAAAAAAATGATTTCTTTATTGAAGCGACGAATTTTTTGCTTTACTTTGGATTTACAATATTTTTAGCGGAAAATTCGAAAAGTTCTTTGTTTACTTTTTTCAACCTTTCAATTTCTGAAAGAAGTTTCTCACATTGACTTTCATTGCTAATGAAGGCAGATGATTGAATTGAAACATTATCGTAACTCTTATAATTATCATTTGAAGACCGATAAGATGAGTTCTCCATGTCTGGTGTAATCATGACATCAATCACTTCACTTTCATGAGTTTCCACATTATCCTTCATTCGTTGGAAATTTTTCGTGATAAGTTCAAGTTTTGCTTCACGATCAAACATTACACGAGGTGTAAGAATGAAGATTGCATTGGTAATTGCGCCTTTGTGTGGTAAGGTCTTCAACAATGAACGACTTTGAATGTTCCATGTGATCACATTACAGTCTTCACTTCCAGACATGAGAGTTTGCTCATCCAACGATATTGAAAGACATGTAATTGCTTTTGTATGTCCTGAGAACTTGTTGTTCTGCTTATTCTCATCGGTTATGTGATATTCTCGTGTTCTTGGAGGCGGCTGCAGTCGATGATGATAAATATTCCCTAAGCTTGTTCCAACGAAAAGTCCAATTTCAACACGATCTAATGTCACTGCAGTCAAAATTTCTTGAAAAACAAGACTCAATAACATGTTTCCTGATCCAATCTCATAAATTTTGCAGGTACGATCCATAGAAACTGTAACAAGATTGGCTCGCATTCCTCCACTTCCAATGTATATGTCAGTGACTGGCAAAGCGTGATCAGAAAATGTATGAAGAGGCTCAACAGATTCATTGTGGTAGATGTTACCAATTGCTGCTGATAAACTCCAAACAATGACTTGGCCGTCTTGACCACCACTCACAAAATGTGAACCATCATCAGAGAATTTAATGCAATTTACTGGCTGATAATGTTTTGATAACATTGCTAGCATTTTTCCTGTAGCTATCTGCCATATATAAATGTTTTCTATAACTCCTGCTACAAGAAAGCAACCATCTGGCGATACTGTCAATGAATTTGCTCGAGCAGGCAAAACAAATTTTATATTTTGAATTGTATCTGAACTGTTAATTGGCCAAATCGAGAGTAATGGTTTAACATTATTTCCAGTTACCAAGAAATTGTTGCCGATGAGACTCAAAGTATGTTTTCCAACAGCTCCACCACCTCCAAAAAAAAGTTTGTTTATGTTTATCATGATAAATATTTCTTGATATTACATACCACGATATTGCATTAATGATGTGCCATTCCTTATATCCCACACAGCAATACTGTTTACCTGATCATTATCATCACTTATCAATGCTACTTCAATTGCATCTGTCATGTTTAATTATTTTTATTTATATTCTTTGAAGTCAACGTGACTTTTGTTTACATTTGTGTAATTTTCGAAACTTTCGAACATGAATTCTTCGAAAGAATTTAGAAAGAAGAAGAAGAAGAAAGTTCTTTTGTAAAAAGCGCGGAAAGGAAACTACCTAATAAATTAAAATCAAGTCAAATCGGAATAGAACATAAGCTTTTCCTGTCTTTTCTCTTTATTGAAGTCAATTAACAAGAGAAAATGTCAGAGAAATTATTAAATGAAAGTAGTCAACCATTAACATCTCGAGTAGTAAAGGAAACATGTTATGATGGTGACTCTGAAGATTCAATGTACCTTGAATCAAACACAAGCTTTCCATCAAATGACAATGATAGTGTAGAAGTTTTATCAAACACTTTAGCTAAATATTTGTTGAATTATGAAAAAACTGACATGAAACGTGATGATATTGGCGAGAGCGTAAAGTTGCAACCAAAATCTGCCAAGTAAGTTTAACCTTTAAAAAATTCATTTTAATGAAAAAGAAATTTTAAAATCCTTAATTTATTTAACCAGTATCTGGTCTCTAAGTCTTAAATTTTTTAGTTACTTTAATTTTTTTTTATTTATTAAGGGATGTCGTCACATATAAAGATCTTATCGAATTTTTATCTGGACAACCTTTCGATGAACCTGAACCTGAAGGGGGCAATTTGCTTCATTGGTCTAAGTGACTAAACCACGGTTTTGTATCGAACGCGTTGCCAACGGCGCGGCCGGTTCGAGACTGGTGGTGGTCATGTAGATCTGAGGTTTTCAGAAGTTTAGATACTTCGCCCCTTAAACAGTTTTGTCTTTAACTAAGTTTTCGCTGGGATGAAAAATAGTGCTGAAATATCTCTTTGTCTCGAATTGTTATTCAATTCGAACAATGAAGATTATATTCAGGCTTAGAATCTCTAGCGGAACGAAGTTGAAGATGAAACACTCTATCGTCAAATGATGGTAAAAACAGCCCAAGGCTACTTTCTAGAAAAGACCTTGGGTGGATGCAAAACGGTCGGTAGTGAATAGTCAGCACAAAATAATTTCAATGAAATTGAGTAATGTTGTCATTTTCACGTGCCACTTATGACCATTGCCCTCAAATGCCTTCGGCATTTGATGGTGGTTCCTATAAGGCCAGGATTGGCCTATAGGTGCCTGTCCTTGATCTGATGATGATGATGATGATTCAAAAAAATAAAGAATTATTTAGACATGTCTGACAATTGAAATAACAAAAAGGGATATCTTGAGTAGTGTTAGTGTTGTCATTTGCCACTACTGACAATTGCCCTCAAAAATACCTCGGCATTGCATGGTGGTTTCTATATGGGCCTATCCTTGATCGCATGATGATAATGTCTGACGATTGAAATAACAAAAAGTGATGTGACGAAAAATTTTTTAAGTTAAATGACCCTCTCAGGGTCACGCTACTGCTTCATCTTTTTCATAAGTACCGAAGTACAAAAGTATTATTAAAGCTAAATTTTGAGCGAACTTATATTAAACCTAATGTACACAAAAATATCAATCCGGNTTCATTGGTCTAAGTGACTAAACCACGGTTTTGTATCGAACGCGTTGCCAACGGCGCGGCCGGTTCGAGACTGGTGGTGGTCATGTAGATCTGAGGTTTTCAGAAGTTTAGATACTTCGCCCCTTAAACAGTTTTGTCTTTAACTAAGTTTTCGCTGGGATGAAAAATAGTGCTGAAATATCTCTTTGTCTCGAATTGTTATTCAATTCGAACAATGAAGATTATATTCAGGCTTAGAATCTCTAGCGGAACGAAGTTGAAGATGAAACACTCTATCGTCAAATGATGGTAAAAACAGCCCAAGGCTACTTTCTAGAAAAGACCTTGGGTGGATGCAAAACGGTCGGTAGTGAATAGTCAGCACAAAAACAATTTCAATGAAATTGAGTAATGTTGTCATTTTCACGTGCCACTTATGACCATTGCCCTCAAATGCCTTCGGCATTTGATGGTGGTTCCTATAAGGCCAGGATTGGCCTATAGGTGCCTGTCCTTGATCTGATGATGATGATGACCTGAACCTGACATGAAGTGAGTTTTTTAATCTTAATCTCCTTTTCTCTCTTTGTATAATGATTGCTTGTTCTTACCGACTTGATGATCATTCTTATAATAAAATTTCTTATTTATTTATAATTATAGCAATGAAATCTCTAAGACTGAAAATTTTGGTGGTACAATTTCTCGTGCTACTCAGACAGAAACTATAATCCGTTGCATTTATTGTGATACTATTTGCTACGGAGAAGTCTGTCCAGCAGAAGGAAAACAATGCGACCTTTGTGGAGATATTGGTCATATAAGAGCAGCTTGCCTTCGCAACTTCTAAACTCAACATTTTTATTCTATTCATTTTTTCTCTTTTAATGTACATTTTTTTCTTAATATTTTTAAATTTCGAACAAAAGCTCGAAAGAATGAAAGAAACAGCGCGCAAATTATTCTAAGCTTAAAAAATTGTTCTGCAATCCTTGCTGCAATCTATATTCAGTTTACTAATAAAAGAACAGTAAAAATTTTTCATTCAATTGAGATTCTTCTACCTAATTGTTTCGATTGTTGTTCCGAAGTCATGTTCTTGTTCAATCAATTATTTATTTCACATTTTAAATAAATTAAACCAGAGAGAATAATTATTAATTAATTTGATTATGATGACTTTTAATAACAGTGTTAACTTGTTATGTTATGCTAAATAAATGATAAGAATTTCAAGCACAGCTAATCAAAAAATTCACACAGCAAAACAAGATTTTATACTCAAGCCCTTTCAGAATCTTCACAGACTTCAATTTAGATTCAAACCTCCATGGATTGATTCTCATTGCTATGAGTTTCCAAGTGATTTCGGGAAAATATTTTACTGATTGTGGATTTGCACGAGAACTTAAACGTCTTGAAGTTCCTGTAGATGAAATTTATAAACATATGTGCGTGAAAAAGCGTGACACTGAATTCAGACTTCTAGATGTCCATAGTTTGTATAGAATTTCAAGCAAATGGTGGTGTGGAGAGAAGGGTCCAGGAGGCAATTGCAATGTAACATGAGAAAAACTTCATGGTGATGACATAACTGAATCTGTAAAGTGTGGAAGTTTTATACTTAACGAAAAATCAAGTGGACTTGGTGCTTTTGCTACGTCTGAATATAGATGTTCGCATTGGAAGGGAACAGTCAAAGTTTGTCTATCGAATGTTAATGAAAGTTCTGAAGAAAAAGATAGCAGCGAAGAAGTAGATTCATCTACAAAAGCTATGGAACTATCGACAGGAGAAGTAAATATCACAAATTTTACTACCATAGAAGAATCAGCAACTCAAATTGTGCAAGAGTTGTTGGATATAACGACAGACACTATTTCTTCAGTTATTTCAACGACAGAAGCATCAAATGTTGAATCAACTGAAGAATCTTTGACTACTTAGAACCAAATCTTTTTTAAAATGTTTCAAGATTTTCAAATATTTTATAAAAGCTAATACCTTATTGCGTAAAACCTGAATCTTCAAAAAAATAAAACAGAGTTTCTCTTTTTTCAAGTCAATAACAAACAATTAACAGGAAATTCTTTTCAGAAATTAAAAATTAAAAACCATACTCAGTCATCTCGATTATGACAAAAAAATTGCTAACATTCTTCTACGAAAGCTTGATAAATATTTTAAAATGAAGCGAATAATTCTTATCAAAAGTTGACAAATTGTTCGGGATCATCATCTAAAATATTACGCAGTAAAACGTAAAATAAATTCCGTTTTCCGACAAATTAACAAAAACATCACAACACGCAACTTTAAAAATTAGGTATTTCAGATGAGAAGAAGGGAAAGAAAGAAAATTCAAAAGCTGAAATAATTTTACAAATTGAAAGTTGTGATACTATTTACTGCAGAGAAATATTCTGTCCAGTAAAGGAAAAAGATTGCAAAATCATTCATTTATAAGCAGCTTACTTGCGCAATTTATAAATTCAACATTTTTATTCTTCTAATTTAAACTTTTTTATTTAACGATATTTTTAAATTCAAATTAACGTCCAATGTTTGAATCATGTTCGAAGGTTTCGAACAAAAACTCGAAGAAAGGGAAAATAGCGCGCAAATTTATTTTAAGCCATAAAAATTGTTCTGGAATCTATATTCAGTTGACTAATAAAAGAACAGCATAAAAAAATGCCAAAAAAACCATCGAATAGAAGTCAACAACCATCTACATCTCGAGCTAGAACACAGCTTAGTTCGGATGATGAGTTTGATCAAGAAATAAGCTTTTCGTCAATGCCTTCTAATAATATAGAAACAGTGTCAAATAACTTAGTGAAATATCTCCTCAATTACTCTGCTACAAAGAATCCTATAAAACGCAGTGACATTGCCAAAAATGTGAATATTCATCCAAAAATTTTCGCAGATGTATTGAAAAGTGCTTCATATAAATTGAAAGATATTTATGGAATGGAAATATCTGAATTACCTGAGTCTAGGTCAGGCAAAATGTACATTTTATATTCCGAGTTCAACTCAATTGTCTCATCTCAGCAATTAACTAAACAGCAACAGGAAATGACAACATTTCTTTTCATCATATTATCGTACATTTTTATGAAAGGAGGAGAAGTTCATGAATGTAAGAAAGTGATTTAAAGACGAGACATTTCAATCATTAATTAATTTCAATTCCAGCTCATCTCTTTCAGTATCTTGAACAACTCGATATCAATTGCAATGAGACTCATTCTGAATTTGGTGATATTTCTGATCTCATTTGCAAAGTTTTCACAAAGCAGCAGTACCTTAAGCGAACTAAAGTTGAAATTGAAGGAGTAAATGATCCAGTGATCCATGTTTCTTGGGGTACTCGAGCTGAAAAGGAGTTCAACAAGGCTAAAATTCTCTCTGCTGTTGCTGAGATAATGAAGAAATCACCAATTTCATTCACAAGTCAATATCATGCCGTTCATGGAGAAGAACCGCAAAGCTGCAATTCAATCGTAATTGATTAATTCAAAAATTGATTTGCAATAAAAAAAATTTAAACTTCAATGTTATCTGAAAGACTCGAAGGGTTTTTCAATTAAAATTCTTTCCATTGAGTTAATTTTAGAGATTAATCAATTTTGCTGAAGAACAAAATATTTTGCTTGCAATCCTAAACGAAAATATCAAAACATGGAACCGTCAATTGACTGATTTCAACGGAAGTGTTAATAAAAATCTGTTTATTAAGCGATGATTCATGATTTGATTAAGACGATAATTTGCAATTTTTTCCTCAATAATTTTATTGTCCTCTCGTTAAATTTATTAATTATTTAACTAGAATGTGAGTTGATCTTGTGAAAACAAAATTAATGAAGAAATTTAGTTTCGTGCAATTTGAAGAAGATATTATAAAAGTAAGAGTTATAAACGACAACGTGTTGATGACTGATAATTTTGTCTTACACAAGTGTAGGTTCACTTGATTTAATCTTATTACTTTATTTTCATAAAAAAGTGTTAAAAGCTTTTGAGCCTTGAGAGTGAAGAAGAGAAAGAGAATGGAAAAGAGCGAAAAAATCGTAAAGTTAGTTTTCTTTGTGCAACAGAACGTCCGTCCGATGTTATCAGATGAGATTATTGTGCAAGGTATGATGATAAATTAGAATGGAAATTAATTATTATGTTGCCAATGAAAGATGAATATTATGAAAAATGATTAAATCACATATCTGGTTTGATTTGTAAGTTTCTCAGAAGCTTGTTCATTTACTTGATATTCCCCGTTGCAATCTGCCTGCAAAGTGGATCCATTAAATTTTATTTCTCATTCTTCTCGCAAGCATTCAAAGTGAAACCAATATTAAGTGGATAAAAGCGAAAAGATTCTCACGAGAGAAAGAAAACAGAAATGTGGAGTGGAAGAAGAAGCAGCGAAGAAAAACTCAACAAACGAGTCGAACAGTCTGGGAGTCTCTTGTGTGTCTTCACGTTAATCGGATGCAACATTTTGCAGAACAGAGCGTGTTCAATTTTTTTTTGTTTCTTTTGATGTCCATTTCAAATAAATACACGGAAAAATAAGAAGATTGGAGCTGAATTTCATATAATTTCCTTCTTAATAGCGATCAAAATGGAAATTCATTTGAATTTATAATTTTTTCGCGCGGATATTCTCGACTTTGATGTGTTAAATAAAAAATAAAATAAAGAACGACAGAAACAAAAACTCAAGTGGCAGGAAAACATCTGATGTGATTTTTATTCAAATCATAATTCGAGTGGCAAATAAAAAGTCAATATCGATGATTTTTGTGATGATGTGAAACGAGCTGTTTTAAGTATAAGAGATTAATAATTAGTAACTTTGTTGCAATATAATTTTGAATGAAAGCTGTGAAGGCTTAAAACCATCAAATTGTTATTGAAATTTCAGAATCAGAAAATTGTCGGGAATGCTTTTTGCAATTGGAAGTGAAAAGATAAGCATATTTAAGAAATTTCTAATCTCAAATGTTTCATCATTAAAATTCGCAAATGAATTTTTAAGTCGGAACAAGAGTAAATCAAAAACACATTCAACGTTTCAAGAGAGTAAAAACAGAGCTTAAGAGCCAGTTAAAGTCATCAAAAACCAGCAAAAAGGAATAAAAATATCAGACTATAAAAAAGTGGTGAGTCCAAAAATTGATGATAATTAAAAGCGTGATTGCCAGCACAATGCTGACTGTCACAAATTTTATTTTATTTTTACTTTTCAGCAATAAATAAAGTTTTGCACCATTTGTTAAGATAATTAACTCGCTTAAAGAACCAAATAAGATATTTCAAATTCTCACAGAACCTTTTTGCAAATAAAAGCTTAAACCTGAACATTATTTACGAACAATCCTTTTAAGCACAAAAACTGCTAACGCTACGACAAAAAGAAGTCTATAAATGACTGCAATATTTTATTTTATTTATTATTTTCTCATCTCTTTTATATTTCTTTTTTTTATTACTTTTTCTTCTTTTATTTTATTTCGTGTGAATATAAAAATATTCAATCGTTGTCGCGCTTTTTTCTTCATTCTTACCATCTCTCGCTCCGCACTTATGTCGCGAGATGGCCTGCTGATGAAGAAGTAGCTGCTTTTTTGGCTTATTATGGTGTACGATCGTGTAACACCTCGGTTTCTTCAAACAAGCTGTGTCATATTATACGAACCCTCACAACTCTTCACTTTAGTTTGTTGTTTTTGTGCTGTTAAAGATATTCCGTTTTCTTCTTCATCTCGATCATTGTTGGTAATTTGATCATTTGATTTTACTTTCTGTTTGACTTTTGTTATTCACGGTGTCCAAGATAAATATTTGATTAAGCGACGTGCAAACTGCAGAGCTTCAAAAATTTTATCCCGACTTCATAAAGAAATTAAAACAAATATCAAACCAATGTAGATTTCCATTTTGGGGACATAAAAATTTTATCGTGATCATCTTTTGTTGTCTTCCGGGAAGGAAAGATAGTCAGGTGATTAAACGTAAGCCAATGCATGCATTCAACAATTCGTGTCGATGTTGCGTAAACAAAAGCATAAAATTCTACACTTTATGTGAAACGCCATGTCAAAAAGAAGCATAAAAATCAATGATTAGTTTTCAGGTAATTGCTTTCTCATTTTTATGCTTCATTCTTTCTATCAACAGTTGAATCAAATTTTACAACTTCAGTTGTTGATTCATTCAAATATCGTATTTAGCAATCAAGAAAAGGAATAACAATTTAATTCTCAACATGACAATCATTTAATCTTTTCAAAATTCTTCTCACACTTCATGTTGAATGAAGAAATTAAATCTCGTTTTTTTTCGCCCTTTCTCTCTTCTATTCCGTGTGCAGTGTGCACCATTAAATAAATATGATGTTTGTAACCTAAGAAGAGAAATAAAACACCATTTAGTTTAAGTGGATGATGATATGCTTGATGCTGTTGATTCATCATCTTTTACTCTTTTCTTCCACCACATCATATCGTTTATTCTCGCCTCGTTCGTCTCCAAATCTCTTTCTATCTTTGTCTCTCTTAATTTGACTGTTGTGCCTCAATTTGCAAATAAAAGCCATTTATTAAACGAACAAGTAGTGAAAAAGAAGAATTTGTGAATAAAATAAATTTGATCAACGTGCGGAGATTTGTTTATCAAAAGTTTTCTTTTTCGCAACTTAATAAACAGTTACTTGATTTTTGGGATGAGTAATTCTTACATTAAGAAGAATAAAAGGAAACATCCAATTGCGATATTGTTTATAACGTATTTGCGTCACATTAATCAAGTTATAAAATTTTGTGAATCACCAACAGATTTAGTCCAAAAAAATTCAGAGAAGTGACAATAATCCATATTAAATGATTTGTCTGACCATATTTATCAAATGAAATCGATCGGTCTGCTTTATCATCTTACAAACATGAAAAGATGAAAGGAAAAGCGAATAAGATGCGATAGATAATGAAAATATTTAATAAAAAATGATTCCGAAATTAATATCGGTTTCTCGCCTTCTACACATTCGTTTCATCTTTTCGTTTTGACAGCTTTATTATCGCGTTTTAAACACAAGTCATGATGAGATGTTTTAATTTTTTTTCTTATTTGGTTCTTGATAAAGATGCAAGATTTATTTTGTTAGCAATGTTTATTGACTGAAAAATTCGTTAATAGAATGACACAAGACAGATCTTAATTAAATTGATTATGATTGAATTATACTCATTAGTGATTACGATTGCACTCTTTTCATTTTGACACATTTTAGACAACTTTCTCGTGATGAAAGCGACAATGCTTCTTATCATCGTCAATATTCTTCTTCTTCATATCTATGTGGTTGTTGGCCGTAATGAGAACAATTACTTAGCCCATCATTATCAACATTATCATCAATATCAGACACTTGAGCCACAAACTGACTTGTCAATATGGATAAGTGAACAACAAGTGAAGGTTCTCAGTGGATATTCATTGAGAATTTTTGCTATTGAGAATGGACGAATATCTCACTTTTTAAGAGACCCAGCTTTTGATAGTTATTTACCGATTATTCCACCTGAAGTCAGTTATGTTAATTTCACATGGTCAGCTGGAAAGAAAAAGTATCGATACCATTTTGATAAATTAACGTCACTCAACGAAGAAATCTTGCAACCGCCAATAATTTCGATAAAACCGAAGGGAAAAATTCCACAAGAACCCAAGCGTAAGCGATGAAATTTAACTGAAAAAATAAATTTTATGTAAATTCTGATTTTCCCAGAATTCAGTGTCATGCTTCCCTGCTCGAATCTCACATCAGGCATTGCAAAATTCAGTCTCGGTCTTCTTATAATTAAAGGAAGAGGAAAAATTCTGCCCGGAACTCCGCTACGCTTCACTCTCAGAAAAGAATGTTCGCACAGAGGTATGAATTCTTCTATTGATTACTCTTCGCATTCGCAAGGTAGTGTATTGATTTCCGCTTTTATATTTTCAAAAAACAAAAGACAAATAATTCGTTTATAAATAATGCAACTAACCATCTTTAATATGATTAATTTTAAAGCTTTTCATATTTAAATTAAGTTCAGCTTAATCACATTTTCAATCTCTTGCTTAACTAATGCTTATAAATGCTTTTAAAATGAAATTTTCAATTTGAAATCGAATGTCAATCTCTCAACATTCATAAGTTCTTTAAGCTCTAACATTAATTATCTAAGTATGATTAAAAGCTTTCACCGTTAAATTTGGTTTTAAGTTGCATATCATTTCTAAAACTTTTCCATATAAAAACATTTTCCAATCTTTAATTTATTGACGATGAACAAAACTTCAGGTCCAGATCCGGAATGTGATAAAAAATGTCTCAATAATGGCTTTTGCACAAGCAACAAAATCTGCAAATGTTCTGAAGGATATTTAGGACGGAATTGTGAGCAAGCACTTTGTTTCCCTCAATGTTTGAACGGTGGAAATTGCACTGCACCTGCCATGTGTTCATGTCCAAAAGGATTCCAAGGAAGATACTGCGAAGGTGGTGAGTAGATTTCAAAAGTTATTCTCTAGTAGAATTTATTTTCTGTGTACATAAACTTTGGTTTTTAATACGCTTTTTGTGGTTTCGGTGCGCTAACTCTTTGTTCTTAAATTTTTCGTGAAAATTTTAATTAATTTGTGTGAAACATTCAACAATTAATTGACAGGAATTTGTACTGAAAAATGCTTGAATGGAGGCAAATGCATTCAAAAGGATACATGCCAATGTCCAAAAGGATATTACGGATTAAGATGTGAATTATGTAAGTCATATAAAGTTTATTTATTCTTCTTTTAATTAGAATGGTAAATTAACGTTTGTTTGTTATTAATGCTAGCTAAATGCGTCGTTCCATGTTTAAATGGAGGAAAATGCAGGGGAACAAATATCTGTAAATGTGTAGAAGGCTGGTCCGGCAATCACTGTGAAATAAGACGACATAAACGAGCCAAAATTGGTGGAAAACCATGTGGTGGCACCTGTCGAAATGGTTTTTGTCGTCGCAATGGCAAATGCAAATGTAACGCGGGATATGGTGGGAAATTTTGCACCCACAGAACCAGAAATAACAGAAGATATCAATGAGATATTATTTTTTTAATATTTACAAATATATTGTGATAACTTTCATTGACATTTATTTCGAAATAAAATGCAAAACTTTTCGCTTTAATTTTCTTTGTGATTACTTTTTCTTGAGAAGAAATTTTCCAATAAAAATTTAATTTTTAAACTAATTTCTGAAGAACTTTCAATCGACATTTGTTATTGCAGGTTCTTTGGAATCAGAATTTGATACGAAATAAATTTATAAAGTTTTGGCAAAAATTAAAATTCTAAATTATCAGCGAAATTTTCGGAAACTTATTTGCAAAATTCAAAATTTTAAATTTGATAATTTTATGATAGGAATCTGCAAAAAAAAATGCTTGAACGGAGGAAAATGTATTCAGAAGGATATTTGTAGTTGTCCAACTGGATATTACGGATTGAGATGTCAATTTTGTAAGTTTATTTTTATGTTGAATTTCAGTAGTAATTTAAGTAATATATTTTATGTTTGACAGCCAATTGTGTTGAACCTTGTTTTAATGGAGGTAAATGCATTGAAAAGAATGTTTGTGAATGTTCCGAGGGCTGGTTTGGAAATCAATGTGAATTGAAAATTCGTATGAAACGTGAAGAATCGTGCAGAGGTAGATGTCAGAACGGTGGACATTGCAGTAGCATGAATTCAAAATGCAAATGTAAAGGGAGATGGACGGGACAGTATTGTCAAATATCAAAATGGTACAAATCACAACGATCCAGGTCACGTAACTCAAGTCGAAATCGGAATGTAAATCGGAGTCGTATTTGGAATCGTTACTAAATTTATTGAAATTTTTTTTTATTTTCATATTCACAAATTATTTTCAAAAACAAAACTGTTTCAAAAAAAATTAATTTTGAGAAAACGAATAAAGAAATCAAAAAATTTATAACAAAATATAATTAAGAAGTCTTTTAAGACAGATTATTAATAAAGAATTTTGCTGATTGAAATTGAATCTAAATTCATTTTTATATTACAGAAATCTGCAAAGAGAAATGCTTGAATGGAGGAAAATGTGTTGAAAACGATACTTGCAACTGTCCATCCGGATATTACGGATTGAGATGTGAATTTTGTAAGTTTTATTAAATGAAAAGTTTTCATTGAAAACTTTAAGAAAACTAAAAATTTCATATTCTGGATAGCAAAATGTGATGAACTATGTTTTAATGGAGGTAAATGCATTGGAAAGAACGTTTGTGAATGTTCCGAAAGCTGGTTTGGAAATCAATGCGAAATGAAGATTCGCACAAAACGTGAAGAATCTTGTGCAGGGAAATGTCAGCATGGTGGACATTGCACTGTCTACAATACATGCTGGTGCAGAAAAAAGTGGACTGGAACGTATTGTACCACTTCAAAATGGTACCGAAGACGATTCTGAAAGTAATTTGAAAATTAATTAAGTTCAATCTGTGGGTAGTGAGTTTAATTCTATAATTATGCATAATTAAAGATGAATTAATATTCATTTAAATTACAATTTATTCCCGAATAAAATGCAAATCTTAGTCAATTTCATGTTCATATTTTAAATATGTAATGTCTTAAGGATTTAAAATTCAGTACACGCAGATGAAAATGTTTTCACTATAATTTTGCGTGGTTTATTTGGTGTTCGTAATTAAATTTTCTCCGAAATTTTAATGGCAGTTTTACAACCAAACTTAATAACATTAGTAAGTGCTTCATAAAAAGGTGCTTGTTGCGCTCCATGATCAATTCCGCAGTCATGATGTTCTTGTTCTTCATCTCTAAACTTTGTAATAACTTCCAGAAGTTCCTTATCTGGATTTTTGGTTTCCATGAGTTGTCTTAATTGATCGTTGTAGTGTTCAACGATTACAGTTTCTACAGCAACCGTACACGCCATTGCTGCCTTTTCACCCATCAATGCTGTTCCAGCTCCAAGCACAAAACCAGCAACATTCCAGAAGGGAACCATAATCGTCGGACGAACTCGATGTTTTTTGATTAAACGTTCCATTTCATTTCGATGAACTTTTTCTTGATCCCACATATGTTGTATTGTTGGACCAACTTTTGTGTGGCCTATGAGTTATCATTTTTAAGATCAAAAATAATAAAAAATTGTGAAATTTTATCAGCTTTTACCTAAAACTGCCATTTGACCAGCATATATTCTATCAGCTCCTAATTCACCAGCATGGTCGACTCTAACAAATTTGTCAACCATTGGTGATGGTCTCTCGACATGTTGAGACATAAGTCTCCTTGCTATCGTCGCAGAATTATGTTGAATTCTCAACATTTTTGTTTTTATTCAATGAGCTTATGTCGTATGTACCGTGGAGGTAATAATTCAATTAACTTTAGATTTAATTCACGATTTTCAACAAGATGGTTAGATTATTCTGATACAAGTTGATGATGAGTATTTAATAGATAAGTAAAAGCAGAAGTTTTGTTTAGTTTAGTTTTGTTTTTATCGAAAATTTCTCCACCGTCGACACTTTTTCGAAATCAATTTTAGAAATTTTCGAAAATTGAGCCAAGCTAAAGTCATTATTTACTCATAAAAAATACAAATCATCGGAAAAATCAAACTCAATTAAATTATCTTGATTTCTGCAGTTAGGAGCTGTCAAAAACAGATTTAAAATGTTTATTACAATTAAGAACCTGCAACAGCAAACTGTTAAGATCGAGTTTGATGAATCGCAAACGGTAATTCAGTGTAAATTTATTAAGAATTCTTTTTCTAGGTTAATGAACTCTTCATTTAATCTTCGTCTCAACTTTTTCCCATTATATTCATTATCCAGGTTCAAAAACTTAAAGATAAAATCGAAACAGAGATGGGAAAGGATTATCCAGCTAGCTCACAGAAGCTAATTTATGCAGGCAAGTTTGATAATTTTATGATTAAAAATAATTTGTTATTGTTTTTCATGTCATCGTCGTGAATATTTATTATATCCGTTGAGTGATAAATTACAATTTCTTTGTTCTTTAGGATGC
Organism: Clunio marinus; assembly: GCA_900005825.1. Lineage (NCBI taxonomy): Eukaryota > Metazoa > Arthropoda > Insecta > Diptera > Chironomidae > Clunio > Clunio marinus. The sequence continues at coordinate 58,359 of CVRI01000014.1, read as the reverse complement.
ATACTTGAAGACGAAAAAACTGTCTCATCATACAACATTGATGAGAAGAAATTTATTGTTGTAATGGTAAAGAAAGCTGCTGCACCATCAACTCCTGTTAAAGACGAACCAAAAACATCAACAACAGCAAGGACTGAGACGAAAGACGATAGCTCGCAAAAAGCTCCTACACCCCCTAAAGTTGAAACACCGACAACAGAGCCAGCACCAGTTGTCGGTTCTTCACAAATCGCGCAAGCTGAGTCAAATTTAGTAATGGGCGAAGGCTACAATTCCATGGTTCAGAATATAATGGAAATGGGATATGATAGAGAATCGGTTGTTCGAGCACTTAATGCCAGTTTTAATAACCCTGATCGAGCTGTCGAATATCTCATCATGGGAATCCCAGAAACAGCTCTCCAAGATCGTCCAGCTCCAGTAGGTGGAAATGAACAAAATGTTGATTCCCGACCCGCAGCCAATCCAGCCCCACCAGTCCCAGCTGAAAGTGGCAACAACGAAGAAAGTCCTTTGGCTTTTTTGCGACGTCAAGCACAGTTCCAACAAATGCGTAGTGTCATTCAACAGAATCCTGAAATGCTTAATGCAGTTTTACAGCAAATTGGACACACAAATCCAGCACTTTTGCGCCTCATTTCAGAGAATCAAGAAGCTTTTGTTAATATGCTCAATGAGTCGGAAGATGGAAGACAAGCGCCAGTCGGTGGTGACGATGATGACGACAGAGGAAATTTTGGTGGCTTACTTGATGTTGGATCTGTACCAGAATTTACTCAGCAAGATCGTGAAGCTATTGAAAGGGTAATTTTGAATATCTTTTTATTAAGTTGTTAAAGTAATTAATTTTATTTTCTTTTCAGTTAAAAGCCCTTGGTTTTACAGATGAACTTGTCGTTCAAGCTTACATCGCATGTGAAAAGGATGAAAACCTCGCAGCAAATTTCCTTCTCTCCCAAACTGATGATTAACTCAGCTTAATTTACCCTTTTAATCCATTTGGCGGCAACACCAAGCGTAAAAATTCATTAAAAAAATTCATGTTAAGCAAAGTTTTTTGGAGAATTAAATTTGCTGAACAACTTGTCATGGAAGTCATGTGTTGGGAAGAAACTAAGCTTTTCTTGTAAAGAATTTTCCACTTGCAGTTTTTCATTTTCAATCAACTTTCTTAAAAGTTTTGAATATTTCATTTCATTTTTTTTCTTTGATTTATGTTTTCTTCGTATTCTTATCAATTAAATTGTCAATTTCATAAACATAAGTGGAAAATTCTTGCACAAAAGAAACTTTAATTCAAAGGTTTTTTTTGTTTGTGCTCGCTTTATGAATGAAAACTTCTTTTTTCATTTTATGTGAAATATGTTGAATAAAAAAGAACATAAAAATATAACAATTTGATAATTTAAACTAATGTTAAGTGCTTTTAAGTATTTTAAATTTCGTTAAAATGCGTAATTTTCTAAATAGCATCACGATGTACTAACATATATGTCACAACATCTTAATTAAAAACTTTTTAAATAGGATGTCTTCTGTGAATTAATCCACTTTTATCACCTCTATCGACCGTCTACAGACATATTATTTAAAAAGTACTTCCTTAGAGAGTTACTAATGAAAAATACCGATCCTGATCGGCGGATTAGATTAGCGAAGATTAGATCGAAGCAAGTGGGATTAAGATTAAGATGGTGTTAAGCTCAGGTTTATTCGATTGCAGTGATGTATGGAAGGGGGCCGTGACCCGGGGATAAACTAGTTAGTTTTTCCGCGGACCGAGGTTTTCTATACAAAGTGGCAAAAAAAATTCATTTTCCATACAAAGTGGTCAAAAACCCAGTCTGAAGCTGAATAAATTGTCTGAAGCTGATTGAACACTCTACACCTGAAACTAACTTTGGGGAGGTGCAGTTTCAGGTGGAGAGAGTATAAATATTTTTTTCTTATTCACTATTTGACATCAGCATCAAGAAAAGTTTAAAAATACACAAAATAAGAAATTCTATTCATGTTTAATAAACTTTAGTTATCAAATTCTTGTCAATCAGTTTTAGTTTCATTGTTTTCATGTATACACCCACTCATATTCAAGTTACAGGTGAGAAATATTAAAAATAAAAAAGTAAAAGAATTCATGACAAAGTAGTTAAGTTCTTTTGAAAACTACAAATAAATTCTTTAATGATGTGATCTTAATTAGATATTAAAGATAATGGAATGTCAAAGAATCGATCTCTTCTTTATCAGAAAGATGGATTAAGTAAGAGATCTAGAAAAGGAAACTATTGAGTCCTGGAATTTAGGAAGTAGAGAGAGGGAAAGGGAAAATTGTGATTCATTATTGCGACTGAACAATCGAAATTTTACATTCCTTTACAATTGAATCATAGTGTTCCATAGTTTATTCCAAATAATACCTAAAACTGTTACAATAACACTCATAACGGGAAACGCAGCCACAGGAAAAGAAAAAAAAAGTTTTAAAAGACAAGAAGAGAACTTGGAAGTTTTTTCTATATCGCTCAGTTGAATGTAATTTACGTACAGCGCATAAAAACGGCGTGAAAGAGCATCTCATAAATGTGTTGAGTGAAACTCATTCAAGATTAAAGTGTACAGTTAATTAAATTTATCAAGTTTAATTGAATGATAAAGACAACAAGGTGATGAACTTTAGAACTTAATTGGAGAACTTTGCATACCATAATAAACAAGAATTGAAATATTCATGATTTCATTTTTAAATATTTACAAACTTCAACTTCTTGCAAGCTCTGAATTCTGTTTAAACATTTTAGCGTTGATGACTTTTGATTTTTAAATATTTTAAAATTCAAACAGATGAAATAATTTGGTAAACAATAATGTTCACCAAATATGTACTGACAAGAAGAAAAAAGAACTTGGCAAACTAAATTCCAACACACCTCTCATCACTCATACGACAACAACCGAGCGTGGCACACTTTTTCTCCTACAACTGTAAAATTAAATGATGCGATAAAGAAGCTTTAAAAGAATTCGCGAATTAAATTGATGAGTGATAATTGCTTATGGACATCAAAAACAGAGCTTCCTATTAGTTTCAAAAAAATTATCTCTTAATGAGTATAATCAAAGCAATGATTAATGAATGCACATTTAGAATAAGTTTATAAGATTGTGATAAAAAATAACAGAAAATGATAAGAAAATGTGTATGAGAAGGAATGCTTAAGCATGAGTCACAGAAAGTTATTCAATGTTTGATCAATGAATGGTTCAATGCACCAAAAAATGAAATTAATAGCTCAAGGTTTAATGTAAGTGAAATCATATTCGGTTAAAATTCAAAAGATCATTTTTCAAATGTTACGTAATAAAACATAACTTTTCAAGTATTTCCATAACGCTAAAGTATACAAAAGAATTCAAAGCACGCGAACCGTGAGATTGATCACTCGAAAGAATGTGTCGTTCCCAAGTGAAGGTGAAATTTTGAAATCCCCCAATTTTCTACGCTGTGATCTTCGAAGCGTGTCAGCAATTTATCTGGCAGCTTCTTGTATTATTCTTTCACTTGCAACAAAAAGTAATTGAGAAATCTCAACACAAAATTCTCATTAAACCGTTGTGAAAAAGAAAGGAGGAAGATAATAAAAAAGTAACTTTATGTATACATTTAATCTTCTCAACGGAATTCAGCTAAGAAAGCTGCTTCAAGAATAAAAAACTGTTTTTTATGATTGAAAGATTTTTAATTCATGCAATAATGAAACACCGCAAACAATCTTGAATGAACAACTTTGCGTGTAATGAAATAAAGTTCAACTTAAACATCGGTATAAAGTGATTGTTGCCAAACAAGCTTAAACTTCCGGTGCCATTCTCAAGTTCATTGTCTATTTATAGACCATATGGTTCAAAAGAGTTTAAAAAAATTATGCTTATTTTGTTATGTAGGTCTGTGAAAATATTTGGAAGGCTGATTTGGGTTTAGAAACTGTATGGAAAGTAAATATCTAACATTAAAATATTATTGATAACGTTTGAAATTTAATAACGGAAATTCGAAAATAAATTCAAAAATGTCCTTCTAGGAATAAAAAGGACATTAAGGGAAATTTTGACGTTTTAAAGGGGTTTAAAATCATCGTGATAACAACTATGAAGTTCAGTGAATGATAAGAAAAATGTTTATTTAAAAATCATAAAATTAAAGAAAAGAATGTCGATTGATTCGCCAATGAAATTTTATCTAGCTTATAAATTAAGCCTTTTCCTTTCGCCATTATTTATAATTTTTTATCTTTTTTTCGCGATTCTTGTTTTTCCTGGTAACTTCTTTTTCTTCCAATGCATTATTATAAAGTGCCAAATTATATTACAGACTATTTGTTAACTTCACAATTGTTTTCATAACTTCCGTGAGATCATATTTCGTGTTGACAAAATTAAATTACGAATGCTCATCGTTATTCACGTTTTCATGTTTTTTATTTCAGTTCAACGCGCCAAAGGTCTTTTGACAAAAGGCAAAAATGGCACCAACAACTGCTTCACGACGATCGCTTTGGGAAAGGAAAAATATCAGACTTCGTTGAAAGATAACGCGCCATCAAATGTCGATTGGCACGAAGAATGTGAACTGTGAGAATAAAACAAGATGATTAAAAATTAAAATTCTGACTAAATTAAAAATTATTTCAGAGCAATCCCAACTCAAGGCAATCGTGCTGAGCTTGTGCTTACATGTCTTCATCATAACAACTTCGGAATTGACGAATTCCTTGGACAAATAACGCTTCCACTCAATCAAATGGATCAATTTGAGCGTCCACGATCACGTTGGTATAAATTACAAAGCAAACCCGGACATGATAAGAAAGACAAAGATCGTGGCGAACTTGAAGTTAGAACAGCATTTACAGTCAAAGCTGGATCACTTAGTGACTTGAGTAAAAAGGAAAAAGAGAAGACTGGAGGTGTGGGTGGAAGTCTTCTATCACTTGGCACCCTTGAAAAGCGTAAAAGTCTGAAAAAGTTTGCTAAATCCCTTGGATCAAAGATGCACGTTACAGGGAGAAAGAAAAAGGATAAAAGTGATGACTCCGATTCATATTCGGGAAGTTTCTCGAGTCTTGGTACACCAAGTATGGGAATTAAGAATTCACGTAACATGGGAAATATTGGAAATGCCGATCCTGGTGTGATAAGTGAAGATGAAGATGAATTTGTCTTCGATAATTTATCACATAAAAGTTCGGGAAGTTCATTAAATCTTCGGTCGAAGACGAATAATTTGATATTAACAGGAAAGGATGATGTGGCACCATCAAAGACAGCAACGTTGCCGCCAATGAAGCCGCCACGGAGTTTAAATGATACACCAACAAAAGACACGAAAGTTGATGAATGGGAAGCGAAGTTGTATGGGAAAACTTTAGATTTGGGACATGGTCATAGCACGGATTCTTTAAAACGACGATCGTGGGAGAATTCTCGTGTTCCCCTCAATTCGGAAGAGAATGCAAAAGAAAAGGAAGAACTGGAAACGACAATTGAAGAACAATCGTTGGAAAGAATTTCATTGTCAAGCAGTCCAACAGCACCAGCAACACCAAAAGTCAGCAAGAGACAAAGTGAAACGTTCATTGAAGCAAAACCTCGTCCACTTCCACGTGCTAACACTGCTGCTGAACCGATTGTAAGTCTTGATATGGTGGACGACAACAAACCCAACATGTCACCAATTTCATTGAAGACCGACAAGCCTGAAAAGACCGACAATATCTTCGCCAAGAAATGGAATAAATTTAAAAAAGAATTGACGCCATCAAAGCAAGATGAACACATTCGTAATCAATACAATAAAACATCAACTGGTAATGGTGGCGAACGGATAATCATTGGTGGGGAGAACATGTTCAACAATCAGACTTATGCTGAGAAGAAGGTTGAAGTGTCGAAGGAAATCCTTGCTAAATATGATGGAAAATCAAAAGAAGTAATTAAAAATTTTCGAGGTTTTTACGAAGTGATTTAATTAAAATATTCATTCATAGGAAATCATGAAAATTGCTCACAGTTTAGAGAACGATTTATTGCAACAAAAGCAGAAGAACAAAGAGCTTGAAGAATATTTGGATGTGTTGCTTTTAAGAGTCATGGAAACTCATCCAAGAATTCTTCAAAATCCTTATCAACAAAGAAACCATCTGAAGCAAAGGTAAGCAAACGAAACGAACATAAAACTTTAATTAAATTTCTTTTAACTTAAATTTTAACAGTGGATAAAAGCTGCTAACAAATCGCTGATGAAAATCCTACCAGCCTTTTGGTGCCTTCAAATTAAACCTCAACTTTTTGGGATTCGTAAATCTTCGTGGCCTTAAAATTTTATTATTTCATTACCCATTATCAAAAAAAAAACAGTAAAAACATAATGTTAAAAGATTTTTTAAAATTAAAGGGAAAAGTTGCACCAAAATGAGAATTTCTTCTACCATCCTGATCAAAAGGAAGAGTTTCTATAAGGTTGTTACTTAAATAAGACATTGATTAACTTTTTAATTGTTTTTGAAGATATTTTTATTTTCCCATTCCGTTGACATTTACTAACAAACAAACTTTTTGTTAACATTAAAATAAATTTTTAACATTTTTGGTTTTGTTAGCTAAAACTTTCAAACATGAAAGTTGACCGATTCATTTCATTAAATTATTCATCATGGAGGGTGAAAATATTAAGTTAAAAATATATTTATTAAAAGTTTTCAAAATATTTATTTAAGTTATGATAATTCAATTATTTCTGATCATTTTGAAGTATTTTAAGTGAAATAAAGAAGTAAAACAAAATAAATTTTAAATTTTAATGACGTTTCGAGTTTGAATTTTAAACTAATTCAGCAATATCATTGATCAACTCAACATCAAAAAAACTGAATCAGAAAATGTAATCATCAATAAGGTCTGCTTAAAAGTTGATTACCCGAGATAATTAATCAATATTTTCACCAATCAAGGCTCTTCCACCAAACACACTCAC
>CVRI01000014.1:0-40283 GCA_900005825.1 Clunio marinus | reverse complement strand
TTATTTGACAGTTTAAATTGAAGTCAGTCTTTAAATTTTTTTTTTTCTTTTTTGAATGTTTGCAGACATCGAAGGATTATCGCAGCAACTTATGGCGCGTCTTGCAATGCCACCTCTTGAAACATCAACGATCTTCATCGATGATCCGTCCACTAAACGTAGCGCTCTAGGACCGAGACAAATCGAAGTACGTTGTGTTTATTTTGAAGATATTTTAGGTAAGCTTTGTTGTTTGTTGTTTGCTGTTTGTTCTATGTGACGTTGTGTGACGTGACGTCACTGGAAATGAAATGACTTAAACTTCTTCTTTATGAAGTCATTTTGAAATTGAGTTTGATTTATGGATTTGGGATTGGAAATTAACACATTAAGAAGAGAAGTTGATTGTGTTGTGGGAAAGAGTTTGCTTACTGTTGATCTTCAATTCTTTAACTTCATTTAAGTCAGTGACATTAGATTGTCGATTGTAAATTGTGATTGTAAATCATTCCATTTAACAACGCTCAATGAGTTTTCACAATTTCATTTCGTGTACATAATTCAACTCATTGAGTCGCTTGTCTATGATTTGCTTCTTCAACGAGATCACTTTATGAGCTGCGGAGATTTAATTTTCCGCTGTTCGCTCTCGAAGTTAATCTAAACATATTTTATTTATTGCACGGTTTTATCTTCCTTTATAAATATGAATGTGAATGAAGCTATTAATAATCGAAGAATGCTCAGGTTTTTCTGTTGAAAATAAAAATATTTTTGGTGCTTATTGGCTTATCTGTCCGCTTGTTTAATATTTGTCACTGTCAAGTATATTTCATGTATTCAGTGATTATTAATTACTTAATGTGTAGCAAATATTTTTATCTTAAAGCCTTGATAATATTTCAAATATTTTTGAGATAAGATAAGAAAGAAACTTATCGTAAGAAGACATCTAAGGATATTTATAATCTTATCAGCTCTTTTAATTCGTTGTTTAATTCTATTACCTAATTTATCAGAATGTATTGAGTAATGAAAGGCTAAATGAATAATAGCAAAAAATTTTCATCCAATCATGATCAACCTCAGAAATTTTTTCATCATTTTTCTATTCGGCAATGAATTATTTCAAATTTCTTCTTGCAGATGGAAAGGAATCAATAAAACATCCATCAACTGGCATATCAGAAGCTCACAAACAACCTCCTGGAAATGTTTACATCAAAGATCACGAGAAACAGCAAAGGACGAAATTCTTTGGATCAAGGAAGAACAGTCGAGTCTGAAACTTTGAAGATTTTCCATGACGTAAACGCTTATTTGACACTTTAAATGTCACAAGCTACGATGAAGTGCAAATGGTAGTCTTAAATGTTACTTAGATAATTTACTTAACTTTGTCAAGATCGTAAAATGTTTGTAAATGTAAATAAAATATTTTTATAAAGTAACAAAATTTTATTTTGTAATATTTTTATTGAGGTCATTAAAGAGATTAATTAGGAAAATTATTTAGACACCTGACTTGGTTTTAATCCAATCTCTGACTGAAGCAACACGGGAGTAAACTCCTGGGTAGCCAGGCTTGGCACATCCGTATCCCCATGACACTACACCAACAAGTTTGTCACTTGACACCAAAGGACCGCCGCTGTCACCTGAAGAAGAACAAAACTTATTAAACATCATTTAAATTCATAAACTTTAATTAAATCTCACCTTGGCAAGCATCAACTTGACCAGTTACGTATCCAGCACAAATCATTCTGTCTGTTATTCCACCAAAGCTTTGATAAGCTTTCTCGCATTCATTTTGTGCCACTGTTGGGACACAAGCTCCACGCATTGGATTTCTGGGTTCATAAAAGCTTTGTGTGTTACCCCAACCGGAAACTTTGCACATTGAACCAACTGGAAGTGATTCATTTTGAGCTGGCAATGCTACTGGTTGAATTTTTGAAGTGAACGTCAATGCAGTTTCCAATTTCAACAATGAGAAGTCGTAATCAATTGTGAAGTAATCAAACATTTCATGTTGAATAATTTCGGATACTCTGACGACAGTTCCACCCAAATTGTAGAATTCAGATCCAACTCTGACTTGAAGACTTGATGCTGAATTTCCCTGTGTGCAGTGACCAGCAGTGAGAACGAAATTCTCTGAGATAATTGACCCTCCACAAATATGAAAGTTTGAAATTTGCAAGGAAATTTGAAATGGTGCGACTTCGATGGCAATTGGCAGACCTCCAACGATCTTTCCTGTGCTTGTTGGAATGAATCTTGGAGGGATTAATGGACGCATTGGACGAATCAATGGATTGGCGATGATGATGGGAATGAAGAATGTTAACAAAATTATTCGAAACATTTTAACTTTTGATTTCACTTCTTTCACTTTTGAGTTCTCACTTTTCGTTCTCACTGTTGAGTCAATTCTGAATCAGATAATTAACGATCAGAAATGTTTTATAGTGAAATCTCTTATCAAGATTGCATTGGTAGTTTCTTAACTAGAACTGATAATAAACCAGATGAAGATAAGTTTCCACCATTTCTCGCCTTCAAACATGCGAATGATAAATTTTTTATCGGTCATAATGCGAACAAGGTAAGGCAAATAAGCCTTATTACGGATAAGTCTTATCATCGTCCCCAGACTTTTGAATTCCTTTGATATTTTTGTTTAATTGATTTCCTGATCAAACAATTACTCATTGACATTATTTCCCGGTTATGCGACGACCGACGACCATGTAATTTGATGAGTGGGAGGTCATTGATAACAAGTATCAGCACACTTCTTATCAAATGAGATTATTAATGTTTGCAGCGCTGGTTTACAAAAAAAAATTATGTACTTAGATGCACCTTTTAGCACATGTTTCAAGTAGTCGTTGAAGACTAAAACTAGAAACCTACTGACGATAAAAATGCAATTGACTGATTTCAATTCAAAATATTTTTATTTGTTATGTTTTTAATTATACGTGAGCGTGTTCTGCGATCCATTTTCTAACTGACGCTACACGAGAATAAACGCCAGGAAAATCTGGAACGCCACATCCGTTTCCCCAGGAAACTATGCCAACGAGAGTATTATTAGTTGCTAATGGACCTCCACTGTCACCTGAATGTGAATTAAATTTCTGATTAATTTGATTTTCATTCAAGTTATCATACCTTGACATGCATCTTTATATCCATCTGGAACACCAGCACAAAGCATCCTTTTAGTTAACAGAAACTGACCATAAACATCTTCACACTTTGAATAATTAATTTTATAAACATGAACTGCATGAAGATTATCAGGATAAACTTCATTTCCAATTGAACCCCAACCAGTGACTGTGCATTCTGCGCCATCTTCAACTGACTCGTTTTCATGTGGTAAGTTAATTGATTGAATTTTTTCTGAATATTTCAACTTCGAATTGAGTTTCAGGAGTGAGAAATCGTAATCAGCTTTCACTTTGTCATATTTTTTATGAACGAATATCTGCTTAACTTTAATAACAACTCCACTTCTATTCCAATCGTCTGATCCCGCTCTCACCTTAAAGCTGCTGGGATATTCTTTGGCATGAAACACACAGTGAGCTGCTGAAAGAATGAACAATTCCGAGATGATTGAACCACCACAAATCATTTCATTTTTGTAAAGCAAAGCAACTTGATAAGGAACTTCTTCAATTGATATTTTATGACCGCCGACAATCTTTTCTGATGATTCTTTTAATGAAGAATTCGTCACAGACTTTGCTTTAGCCATGATAAAATATGAAATTAAAATTATTATTCGATACATTTGTTACAAACCAAGTTAGCTTTCAGTAAGGAATGAAGTGCTGATATCTGAAGATTTCTTTTTAAAGCTGCAAAATTTATTCAGCGTCAATGTTGAAAAATTTATTTGACAGCATGTAGGATGACATTTCACTGAAATGATTGATTTATTTTATTTTAACAGCAAATATTTAAATTGTTTTACACACGAGACTCGTGTAAACATTTAACGAAATTCATAAACTTTTGCTTGCCACATTTATCTCCATTTTGGAAGTTAAAAAATTTTAAGTTAAATCGAAATATTCATGGCTTCTTGTCAGCAGTTTGAGAAGTTTTATGGAAACCTCATGTGAAAAGTGTCATTGAAACGTTATGCAAATCAACTTCTTGCATCATGAGCATTTATCTTTTTAGTCTTATTTATTTATGTCGAGAGTTAATTTTAGATTCCTTTTCACAACATACATGATTTACATGATTCATGTCAGAGGGAAAAAAGTTGAAGCTGAAGCATTTGAAGCGGTAAATATAATTTTTTGCAAGGCAAATAATTAAAAAAAATACAAAACCGAGGGGAGCGAGGTTGAATGTTTTGATTAGATTCAGTTTCAAAGTTTATCTAAACACATGAACATCTGGTTTCATGAATCTTACGATGACTGTTGAGATCTGAAACGTAATGTGTGCTTTATTTTTAAAATTCAACTAAAATTAGCATCGTTTCAATGAAAGAGTTTTTCAATTTCAAGACAAGGTACACGAATGTAAATCAATTTTCTGAAAAAAAGAAATTTTAACTTGAAAAGACGCAATTGAAAATAAACTGAAAACGAATTACCATTAAAATTAAAAGAAATCAAGTGCATTTACTTACGGTGAACGAGCTCAAGCGTATTCTTCGAGAGAATGAAATATAAACAAAAATATCTATAAAAAGAATCATTTACGAACTGAAAAATACAAATTTCCAGTTGATGCTTCTTGTTTCTTAATTTAAATCGGTCGAAGCAAATGGAATTGCTATATTTAGACTCCCTTAGACTCGAAGCGATATGTAATGTGTCTGGAATAAGTCACGATCTTTGACTCGTTTATTAAATCATGTGAAAGACTCATTTTAGGTGCGTCAGCATTCATGTAGATTGAGATAAAAACAAATTCATTGCGATAACAAATTGCTACTTGAAAACATCGAAATTAGGATGAATATATTTTCCCACAAGAGAATTTCTAAAAGCAGTAGATCAAAGCTACCACCGACAGTTTAGATTATGGTAACATTAGAAACATTTCGAGTTAATCCAATAAAGAAATTATGAGAGTTTTACGAGTCGCTTCAACTTTCTTTGATCTCTTGATCTCGATTATTTTTGAAGTTTCTTGCCTGGCATAGTCAAAGCGGATTTTCAACAACGAACATCCTTTGATTGAGTTAGAAAATAAACCGAGAAACGAGAAACTTCATCCTTTGTCTTTGGTTTTTCTCTCTCAATTTCAATGTTTGACTTCTACTCAGAATCATAATCAGAAGCTTCTTCGTTTCATCGCATGCGTAACTGCATTCATACATCAACATGTAGCACGTGTTTGTTTTAAAAATAAACCATAAAAAGTATTTCTCCACATCTTTTTTTCTCGCTCGGTTAAAAAAATGTTGAAATTACCTTCAAGACTGTAACAAATTTTCATTTATGAGATAGGAAATTTGAAAGTTTTTAAGTCTTTTTCCATCAACACGTGATTACAACAAGAGAAAATTATTTCTGATGTGTCGTTGACGATATGTTGGAAACATGATTCGGTTATTAAGTGTTATTTCTCTTGAATTGTGGCTTGTGCCGTTCGCGGGGTGTCTCGGGGCAGGAAGGAAGTGCTACACACGAAAGAAGGAAAAATAATTCAAGCGAATGGAAAGTTTATGTAAATAAGTCAAAAGTAGAATGTACGAGATTTTATCAAAAATCATGAATGAACAGATGCAGTTTGAATACTTACTTGCATAAAGAATCTTTATTCATTGAAAATGTTTCGCTATTCAGATAGAAGAAGCGGAAACTCATAATCTAACAACTTTTCTCTTCCTTCTACATTGACGACCTCATTAGAGTTGACTGACACGAACCACACAGTTCACGCTTCTTGTTTTCCGTGTCAAACCTTAAAAACTATCAAATTACCGACAAAAATGTTTGAAACGAAGCGATTTCCGCCCACATTTTTTAGCCAAACTCTTAAGAAATTTTTAGATTTCTCTTCGTATCGAATTGTTCCAAATTTTATCAGTTAAAATTGAATCTTGTCAATAATTTTATTTAAGAAGTTTTTTGGTAAAATTATTTCATTATTCAACTTGTATCAGTGATCAAATGTATTTTTATTTGGCAGCTTTTAAACATTTGTCATTTTTTATTAAACACAAGCATCAACCATTTCCATATCTTGAGACTTTTTATGACGATTGACGACACTCCTTAGGTAGAAAGAATGATCGGTATTTAGTTTCATTACAATATAATGTTTCAATAACCGTAATGTTTCTTTCTGAATATATTATAATTAAGTTTAGTGAGTAGAAAAGAATTTTATGGTTTACCATACGCCTCCAAATGAAGAAACAACAAATTTTAATGAAATCAAGCAATAAAAACTTATTGAAAATATCAACAAATCGATTAAACATTCTCAACACATTTGAATTGGAAAATCAAATTTCGATTTGCCTTCGAAATGTTTTAAGCTTCAAACATTGTCGTCAGATACTTAAAAACAAGCCAAAAATAGTTTCTCGTTGTTCAGAATTTTAATGAGGCATGAAAATTTTGCTTTTCAAACTCTTTTAGCATTTTTATTTCAATAGCTAATAGATTTTCCATTTTAACGTCTTTTCTATTGCGTCTTACATGGTTGAAGTGTAATTGTTGACGGTTTATAATAATTGTAAGAGAATAAATGCAATTGTCTCGTCTAATGAGCCAAATGTTTGAAGTTGCACTTAAATCGTGAATGGGACTTTGGCACAGATTCAATGAAATTACGTTTCAACGTATCCATTTCTAGTTGTTCAAACAGCTGCTAACACATTTCTCTGAAATATTTCTTTAGTTCTAAGCAATTAAAAACTTCATCAACTTTCAATGATTTTATTCTCTTCTTTATTTACATGTTTTTACTTAAATAATTAAAATATTTTCATTCAACAACATTAGGTATGTCAATCATCAACGTGATTATAGTTTTATGTTATGATTATTAAAGAATGATTAAATTACAATCCTGAATTTCAGATAAGGTCCAATAAACATTCGAAAGTTATAAACTTTCTATCTGTAGGTTTCTCTTAATTATTTTCACGACTCTCGAAGTTTACAAGAATCAGATTATTTGTACAAGTAATTACATTTACACAACCATCTGGTTCATGATCAACTAAGTTTCTGTTAGGATTAGAAGCAGATGATGGATCTCATTATATTTCACGTTTGCTTCTTCTTCGCATATATCATATTTGGTTTTTAAAAGTAATTAAGTAAAACAACTGCTTTCGTTTTAAACGGGCTTGTGCCCTGAGCTTACATGATGCTGCTGTTTCTCGTGATCTTTGATGTAAACATTTCCGTTTGGACCTTTTGACACAATCGCCTTGTGTGACTCCTGTGGGTTTTTTAAGCATTCCTTTCCATCTGAAAAATATTTACATAAATTAGTTGACTGCTTTATCAGTGTCACAGATGTGAATTTCAATACAAATTAATCTCTTCCCAGAATTTCGCTAATGCAAAACCGGCTTTCAAGGAATCCCAAAATTTCAATGTTCCGATGATTTTTTTTTATAAATTAGAATTGTTGGCAACGAATTAATATTCAAGACGTGATTGAAATAATTCACAAACAATACAGATTTTCAAGCAACTCTTCAAAAATGATGCAAAGGAATTTTATTCGATTTTCTTTTTGTTATTTTCCCCAAGATTTTTGTTTAGTAAGCAAAAACAAATTGAAAACCTGAGCATTCTTTAATTATTAATAGCTTCATTCACATTCATATTTATAAAGGAAGATAAAACCGTGCAATAAATAAAATATGTTTACATTAACTTCGAGAGCGAACAGCGGAAAATTAAATCTCCGCAGCTCATAAAGTGATCTCGTTGAAGAAGCAAATCATAGACAAGCGACTCAATGAGTTGAATTATGTACACGAAATGAAATTGTGAAAACTCATTGAGCGTTGTTAAATGGAATGATTTACAATCACAATTTACAATCGACAATCTAATGTCACTGACTTGAATGAAGTTAAACAATTGAAGATCAACAACAAGCAAACTCTTTCCCACAACACAATCAACTTCTCTTCTTAATGTGTTAATTTCCAATCCCAAATCCATAAATCAAACTCAATTTCAAAATGACTTCATAAAGAAGAAGTTTAAGTCATTTCATTTCCAGTGACGTCACGTCACACAACGTCACATAGAACAAACAGCAAACAACAAACAACAAAGCTTACCTAAAATATCTTCAAAATAAACACAACGTACTTCGATTTGTCTCGGTCCTAGAGCGCTACGTTTAGTGGACGGATCATCGATGAAGATCGTTGATGTTTCAAGAGGTGGCATTGCAAGACGCGCCATAAGTTGCTGCGATAATCCTTCGATGTCTGCAAACATTCAAAAAAGAAAAAAAAAACAAATTTAAAGACTGACTTCAATTTAAACTGTCAAATAAAAATATTTAAGAAAGAAAAAGAGAACCAGAAGGTCGAATGATGAATGTTTCGGGTTCATGTTTTCTATCCAACCATAAACAAAACTAAGACATGATACTTGAGAGATTTTTGGGCGTTTTTGTGTGCAAAAAAGAGAAGAAAAATGTTGGAACGAAATGCAATTCACCTCTAAGTCAGATCTTCAACCACATCGTCTTGCTTCTCGTTAAGATAATGAACAACACATGTGTGGGAGTGAAGTTGACTCACAATTCAATATCAGAAATGAACTTGAGTTTATCAAACGAATAAATTTGACCACGATCGGCTAATGAAAAGTCAGCACGTAATTAATTGCACAAACAGTTTCGATGAAAACTCTTTCAATCTTTCTCACTCCACCGCGTTTCCCTCGCAAATATTTTTCTCTAGAAATTCTCATGAAGGAAAATTTCCTCTAAATCTGAAAATGATTTTTGCCGCTTCTCATTTCTATTTATTTTCAGAACAGATCCGTAATGGGAACTTTCGGTCGTAAAAGTCTCATCATCAGATGTTTTCGACAACTGCCAAATGCATCCATTTTGCCAACAAATGTTTCTCGCTCTCGAAACCTTTTAGCAACGTGCAGTGCATCTTGCAAAATATTCTCAAAAATTAAAACTTTCTGTTGATATTTCGATGTCACCGACTTCAATCAAACTTCTACCACCGAAACAACGTCAAATTGAAGTCTCGATGTCAGTGAATTTCCCGTCTCCAACACGAAAAATGTTTTTTGTTACATTAGGAGGTAATTAACATCATTTTACTTCCTTCCATTGAATTATGTAACAGAACGTAGAAATATTTATGAGCTGAAGCCATTCAGAAGTGAAGACAAAGTGCAATTAAATTGAATTTCTTTTCTCCATAACTTGTTAAGGTTTTCGGTGGTTTGTAAATCTTTGATTGTTAAACGATAAACCGAAATGAATATTGTTGACGGAAGAACTTAAACGGGGACTTCCTTTCCTTCAAGAACATTTAATTTCTAACAAGAATCGCCCATAGAAGTGACAAAGCCACATACAAATTGAAACTGTCAGTTCTTTATTTAATTACGGACACAATGAACATTAATCTGATGTGTTTAGTGAGATCCCTCAACTGATCCCTCATTCCATTTCTTCCAACAACATTTCACGCATCGAACTTGATTTGAAATATTTCTAATGAAATTCTTTCGTTTATTCATTCAAAGTTATTTCCACATGAATATTTATGTAAAGACTTGAGAGATAATCGTTAATATTTATTGGAAAAGGAAAAGCAAGTCGCGATCTTAATTGATTAAGCATACTCAATGATTAAATTTGTTCAAGCAGGCAAATTCCTTGCCAATATTCAACAACATCTTCACATCAATTTATGACATTATTCAATAAAAATGGTCGATAAAATAGATTTTAATGGAAACATCCAATAAATTAATTTAATCGTCTTTTATTAGCATATTTAAGACTCTGCCAGATGACGATGATTGTCATTACAACTGAAAATCTTTGAATGGATTTTAATTCGAATTTAAATGTGTCTCAATGGCATGTCGTAATTCATTGACGATCATTGATCAGTCAGAATGAAACGGACAAGAATTTCGTCACTCACCTGTGTCAAATTGCTTCTTAATCTTCCTCCATTGTCTGATGTAGTTGATGGAGATGAAAGCAGTGCCAACGAAGAACAATAAACAAGCAGCAACCGCCAGAATTAACGAAATCAATTCCCAATCCCAAATCATCTCTTCTTCACTCAGTTGGCTTGCACTTTTGTGAGATTTCGATGACAAATTGTCAAGTTGTGATGACTGGAAATGAGTTGTTGGCTTCTCAGAAGCAAAAGATTTACTCCAATCAATCTCGATGGAATTCAATGGCTTGCAGACTGTATCCATGTGTCGTTGACATGGTCGAATGACAATCTGATGTTTATTGCACTTGGAACATGGCACACATTGATCCATTTCCATGTCCCAATACTCGCGATGTAAACATGGCGACGATGCTGAACTTAATTGAATTATTGTTGCTAATAATACTAGAAGTAGTGACGAGGTTGCAAAGTTCATTTTAAAGCTTAAAAAGTGGTGTCGATTGTTGGATGATTTGCAGATTTGTGTCCGATGATAATTGTTGAAACTCCGAGAGCTTTGTTGGTGGTCATTTGAATCCATTTTCGATATGATCTGGAAAGATGTAGAAATCAACGAGTTAACATTTGTTACGTGTTATTAATTTGCGGTTTCCATGCGCCAATAAAACCGCAATAAAAATTGAAAAAGCACAACAGGAAGCGACTCAATTTGTTAAAGGTGAGCTTCTGTATTACATAATTAAATAATAAACGAAGTTGAGAAGTTTCACATGAATATCGATGGAGATTCATTAGAAATTCTAGAAATGTTTCTATGCTCATAAAACTTAAATTCACTGACTTGGACATCGGAGACTAAGCAAAGGCAAAGGCGAGTTCATGAATGACAATAAATAATTTTATTTATTTAATTTTGATTATTCCATAAAGTTTCGATATTTTATAAATTTGAAGTTTTTAAAAATAGATTCAATGTGAATAAACTTTAGATTATCAGATTATAAAGAAGTTTTGATTTCTAATTAATATTTTATGTTTGAATATCGAAATGAATAGAAAACGAAGCAACAAGGGTGGAGGTTCAAATTGATAGTCAATGAATGTCTATGAGAGATTCAATTTAGATAATTAAGCTATGAATATTGAGTCGTGTAAAAATGTCGTTAAAAATAAAAAAGAATTATCGGAACGAGTTTAAAAACAATTCCTTGAACTCTTTTTATGATATTCCAAAAATCTGCTCTTGTGATTCAGACTCAAAGAAATTTTCCGCTTGTTTGTCACTAATCAGGTCATAATGTTAGCGTAAACTTCTCGTAAATCGCTTGTTGCTCTCATTTTCGGTCGTTATATTTGATAACGCGCTATGATCAATTAAAAGAACGAAAAAACATCAAGACATTTGACTAATTTACTTGAATGTGTCGTCGATTTTCAGTTCATCATTGTCAGCCAACGCAAAAAACATATTCACTGATTCTATTTGGTTGTGGCGTTTTCGAAAGCTGAGCTTCTTCTTAATCTCTTGAGTTCAACTTGATTTTTTGAGCGCGAGATGATTGATAGCAATTTAAGAAACTTTGACGGAGAATCTCATTGGAAATGAACGAATACGATCTGTCATGAATTTTAACAACTTTCGTTTGATTGAGATCATCAACACAACTTTTGTCAGTCGCCAGGTAGAAGAATAAATTTGTTTCTTATCTCAAAAGTGTAAAACAAACATCAACCGTGATTGGAAAGCGAGACGAAGCCAAACTCAAAGCAAGGAAAGGAAATCCTTTAATGATGTTCATCGAAACGCGATTAGCTTAGTAAAATGTTCCGAGGCTAACGAGTTGAATTCAAAATGGGAAGATCGCGTTTTGTTTCTGTTTAATGTCTGAGATTATTCCGCAGTTTTCCGTTAATATAAACATGAAGAAATGTTTTTGAGTCATTTTGGCGGTTTTCTGATCAAACATTTCTTCACGTGTGTGTGTGCGTGTGCATCAAAGGAAAACTTTATGAATTTCTCATCGTTTTACTTACATTCTCGTTTCTCGAACATTTCTCACAATAATCCATGTTTGTGTTTACATTGATTTGACTTGTAACAGAAAATAGTTTGTGCGATTTACTCAACTGCGTTTTTTGATGTTTCTCATGTTCTTTTAACTTCGCATAATCAAATAAAATTCATAATTCGTTGACCATAAACTGCACTTTTCGTTTATCTATCACTTTTGCATAAATAATTAAAGTCTTTCTTCGTCGTCTTTGTCAACTTCGTCGTTGTCGTTATTCTGCGTTCATATGCAAACAAAGCTAATCCAAGTAAACAAAGCTAAGCCTAGCAAACACAGAAATCACGTCACGTAGTTAATCGGAAATCAAACGGAGTCGACTCAACTTTTCTTTCACTTTAGTGATGTTCACAAATTTTTATGTTTGTTGATCAAACTTTTCAATATTTTGGCACCGATAATTTGTTATTTCGAATCGACATGAAAACTGTCTAAGCAAGCACCGGATGTCAAAGACGATTTTCCTTCGGGAAAATTATTTTAGTTCGTTCGAAAGATTTATTGTCTTCAATGAATCTTTTTGTGTCGCATTTCACGACGTTTTGCTTGCTGTCAATTTTTCTTAGCGTCACAATTCTAATAAGTTCGCTCACATGTCCGAGCTCAAACGAACAGCAATCAAAGATGATTCAAATCGTCAAGTGTTTGTTCTTGATTTTATTCAATTTCTCTCAATTTTATCACTGTCGAAGTTCGCGACGCGTCTGATCTTTTCAAGGGTCTCATTACAACTGAAAATATTCTCAAAATGTGTTTGAAAGCGAAGCGTTGTGAAGCGATCGAGACACAGAAAAGAGAAAAAGAGAAAATGAAAACAGCGATCGATGTTGTGTCGAGGAGCCAAACATGATCTCAACAACAATTCACGCACAACAGAATGAAAGTTTTGAGAGATTTGTGAATGTTTTCATGTTTTGTGTTGTTCTAAATTTTATTCCTTAAATTTCTGTTCATGGTGTTGCATCGTAATAAATGAATTTTGATTCTTCGTTTAGTGAGACGAAAGAAGAAAGAAAAAATTATTTTAAGAATCGCTCAATTCCAGACAGAATATTTATGAAAGTAATTTTCCAGCATAATTAACCAGTATGCAAATTTTTTCTACACAATCTTAGCACCTAGTTAAGATCACAACAAACTTAAGTTAAGTAAGGAATAATATTAATTTTTCTTAAAAATTCGTTATCACTCTTGACTTGAACTTTTGCAAATGGTTGATAAGAAACCTCATTTATATATAAATCGAGCTGAAACGACAGGCATTCAGTAATAAATCTTATTGCAAAGGAGATACTTCGTGATGTTTTTAAGGTAGATTGCGTTTGATTCATGATTAAATTAATTGAACAGTTTTGTTTAAAAACCTCCACAGGATTTCATTAACATTTCTTTCTTTAGCATTGATTTATTCAGTGCAAAGCGAGACTAACTTAGAGGATCAGCTTTACAGTGACTGCATGGTTGCGTACCTTCAAGGATTAAATATTTTCATCAAAGAATTTCGCCGACAAGAATACGTCAACGTTTGTGACGAAATTCTGAGAAATTTCATCAAACTTCTGATTAATGAAAATAAGAATCTCAACCCTGAATGTCTCAACAATACAATAGAGTTGATAAATGCAAAGAAATTTTTGTTTATGTTGTTCGCTGTAAAAGTTTCAGACGATTTATCGGATGATCAAAGAACTGAAATAATTAATCGTAGTAAAATTGATACAATTAACATTCTTGTACGAAATTTTTTATTGTTTTCCTGTAAGGATTTCCATAGTCTTTTATCGCACAATTTGAATGAATCAGAACGCAAATGTTTTGATAAATTCGCTGTTGATAACAAATTGGTTGATGTTCAGATTCCTTTAAGATCAATTAATGACAACATGACCATCAACTGTGATGAATATATTGAGACAGATCGATTAAGAAAGCAAGAAATCATTGAGGAAACCCTGAACTTGACAAGGCAACAGAGAAAATGCTTCAAAATGAAGAGCAATGAATCTAAATTTTATGAAACATTGACACGACTTATTGTGCTTAATGAAATTAACTTAAGTGAAACCGAAAAATTAAATGAAAGAGTAAATTTCGACATGTTTTTAATGACAACATTTGAAAACGCTTTGAGTTGTTTAGAATCTTTCTAGCATGTTTTAAAACATAATTACATTAATTATACCTTGTTGAAATAAAATACAAAACGCTTTGAATTTATGAGTTGTCAAATATTTAAATTCATAGTTGAAAGACAGAACTGAATCAGCACTGAAATGTTCCGACAGAAGAATAAAAGCTTGAGTGAACTCATCTCATTATTCTTTTGTATTTGCATTTACTTAGCTGACTCTATCAGTTAGACTCATCTATAACCATGTTCACTGCACTCGACATTTATTTTAAGATTTAATTGTTATGTAAAGTGACGGCCTGCTAAACTGCACATTAATGCTTCAAATGAAATATTTCATCTGAGATTTGTGATTAGCAAAACGTTTTTCTATCCGTGCTACCATTAAACATTTTAAACATTCTTCAAGTTCTCATTATAATCATACTTTTATTTAGATCAGTCACATCCGAAACTTCTCATAGTTCGTACACGCCACTCGATACCAATTGTTGCTAAAAATAAATCAAACGAATCATCAATTGAAGAATTTAAATCATGTTTCGTGCAAAATCGAATGAACAAGCTTCAAAGTTCTGTCAAGAAGGAAGTGAAATGTTGAAAGAAGGAAATTTCTATGAAGCTTTGAAAGCGATCAATAAAAGTTTATGCTTGGCGGAACCAGGATCGCTGGTGATGTGTGAAAGTTTTGCTGTTCGATCGGAGATTTATTTTGAGATGCGAGAGTATCAAAATTGTTTGACTAACATCGAAGCTGCAAAGGAGCATGGCTTTGAAAAAGACAACAAAGGTTTGAACGATCGAGAAATGGAATGTAAGAAATTGATGGATGAGAACAAGGAAAGCGATCTTTGGGCCTTTTTTAAACTTTCTTATCCAGCAAATGAAAAGCTTCCATTCATCATTAAAAGCTTGGAAATGAAAGAAGACGAAAAATTTGGAAAGCACATAATAACGAATGAAGATTTGATGGCTGGTGATGTGATTGCAATTGAAGAATCTTGTTTGAATTTCTTCAGCCCAAAAACACTTTTCACGAAATGTTTCAACTGTCTGAAGTCAAATCTGCTTGATTTGATTCCAAGTTCAGCTTCAGTAATGTTTTGCTCAAAAGAATGCTTCAAATTTGCTTATAAGAAGTTCAATTGTAGAAATGAACTCATCAGAGACAGTTTGAGTGGGAATGAAATTAAGCAAAAAATGCTTCGCATTATGAGTGAATCATTAGCAATTGCAGGAAGCTACAATGAATTGCAGAAACTTGTTGAATCTTCAAAAGGAAAAACAATTTTTGATTTCGATTTACGAGGGAAAACTGATAAAGAACTGAAGGAAATAATTTTAGTAACTTTGTGTTCATTAATGCCAAAGACAGATTGTGGCGTTGAAGGTTACTTAACAAGCACTATGAGTCTTCCTGATGGACCACGAAGAAACTTTTTCGTTTCCTTCATTACTCGATTAATTCTCATTTACATGAGAAATGGAACAAAACTTCCAGGAAAAGGAACAAATTTACCTGAAGGTGGTTTGTTGCTTCCATTTGTGGCTCTTGT
This sequence comes from Clunio marinus, assembly GCA_900005825.1. Taxonomy (NCBI): domain Eukaryota; kingdom Metazoa; phylum Arthropoda; class Insecta; order Diptera; family Chironomidae; genus Clunio; species Clunio marinus. The sequence goes on along the minus strand of CVRI01000014.1, from coordinate 24,410 downwards.
AAATCACTCATGTGATCCGAATATTTATGTGACTTTCGTTGACAACAAATGTGTCTTCACGGTTATTAGAAGAATAATTGCTGGTGAACAAATCTTCGTCAATTACAGGTCGACATTCAAAATAAACTTAAATTAAAATATTTAAAAAATTTTNGTGAAGCGATCGAGACACAGAAAAGAGAAAAAGAGAAAATGAAAACAGCGATCGATGTTGTGTCGAGAAGCCAAACATGATCTCAACAACAATTCACGCACAACAGAATGAAAGTTTTGAGAGATTTGTGAATGTTTTCATGTTTTGTGTTGTTCTAAATTTTATTCCTTAAATTTCTGTTCATGGTGTTGCATCGCTAATAAATGAATTTTGATTCTTCGTTTAGTGAGACGAAAGAAGAAAGCAAAACTGACTTTAAGAACTGCTCAATGCTCTCGACTTCTATCTTTTTAATGAAATAATGACATTTACCAATTGAAATTGCGCAAAATGAATGAAATCTTTTTGTTTGCATTGAATTATAGTGAAATGATTCAGCACACTTCATAATTTGTAACATAAGGAATCGAGATAAAGAAAATCAACAGACAACGATGTAGATTTGTAAATAACGCATAAAAGACGAATCTTACAAACAATTTAAGACTGAAGAAGAACGGAAAATGTGTCGAGTCTGAAATATTTACAAATTCTTTGTTTTTGTATGCTGCAAATTGTTTACTCTCATCGTAGTTTATGCTTAGGAACCAAAAACATATTTAAATAAAATGAGATCGTGCGTTGTTTGCTGCATATGGGTGAAGCAGAAATTCTTTGTTATTGACAATAGCACCAGACAACGTTCAAGGTTTTCTTTAGAGCAACATGTGTTCAACTAGCTCAACATGTGAACAAACTAGCGTGATGGCCTTTCAACGTTTTCAACTGTCATCATACCAACAAAGATTCTTTTAATTAATTTCCCTTATTCTTATTTATCCTCAGAACGAAATGATGTTTTCATTATGAAACTAAACTGCATCTGTTCATCTTATGCACACGTTAATTAAATCTATTTTTGGCTAGTTTAATTCATTTGTGACATTTGTATATCGAAAGTTTCCTTCCGGAAAATAAGCAACCTGTAGGTGGATCAGTTGTATGTTCATTAATCATAATTAATGTGTGAAAAAAATCTCTCGTAAAATATGTAAAGAAATATAAAAACTAAATTTCAAACAATAATTTATAATTGTTTAGTGATTTTGGCTAGGCAGCTTCTTATCAAACGTTTATTGGCGAGAGACGATAAATTATTAGTCAGTAGTTTGAAATGAAGTGGTCTGGTCAATTTGTGAAAAATCAAGCAAATTGAGTACATTTTTTAGTACGACCATCAAATGGTGTCCATATTTACGACTTATTTCTACATTTGTAACTTTTTGATGCACTTTATTGAATAAAATAACATATCCGATGTTATTTGAGTGAAAATCCATGGGATAATTTATAAATTATTATTAATTCCATGTTGATTGAAGTGACGTCATTTTAAATTTCACCAAGTATCATATGATTCTTGTTCACATTTTTCGTGTTAAGAAAATGCTCATGAAAATGACAAAAATCACGTTCTATGATGTTAATTTTACTGTAATTATGGCAACTAAAGGGTAAGGAGGAAACTATTGTCGATAGAAATCATAGAAATTGTCTACGCAACATATTTAAAGAATTGAAACTGAAATTAAAGAATTAGGTAATAAAAATAATAAAAAATATTTCAGCTTTAATTTTTATTTTATTGTTCGATTCTAATTTCTTTTTTTTTATTCGTTGCATTCTTTAGACACTTTCCAATATTATAGTCAATGATTTAATATTTCACTGACTTTCAAATTGACTTAAGCCTTAAGCTGAGAAAACATTTCAATTTAATAATTTTAAGAACTAAAATTTCTTGAAAGGTCCAATTTGAAACTTTTATCATCATAAAATTAATTTGAGTGTTACAAGGAATGAAAAGTTGCTTAACGAATCAAGAGATTATTTCACACAAAACTTTAAATTTAAAATAATTACGATTATTCTATTTCTTCAGATCAAATGTGAAGCTTTTCTATTAGATAGTTTGAAAAGTAAACTAATAACTATAAACAGAGTTCTAATGTAAATTGTTTCAGTAATTTGAATCAATCGAGATTTCTAAAATTTGAGCAATTCTCAAATCTTTCCTAAATATTTATTCGCAAGCAAGTTTTCCATCAAAACTACTGAGCGCTATTTGAAATGCTTGTAATGCACATAAAGGATATCGAAAATCCATTGTGAAAATATCATCGGCTGTTCGTCCAAATTGCATTACAATATATTCAGGATCTGAGTCATGAATCAATTGGAAATTCTTCACAGATGCTTTCGTTACTCGACCATGAAAATTAAGTACATATGACTGCGTTTCATCATTCCAAACTGGTGTTTTATTGTGAAGCTCGACAACGTTATCCATATTCTGAAATTATAAATAATAAATTCAATATAAAACCACAGAAATGGATCATTTTATTTACTTTTGATTTGAAACTATCCAATATTCCCTGTTGTGAGTCATCTACTGAACTTATCTTGACACGCTGATCATCATCGTCAAGTCCCGGAATAAGAACTGTCATGTTACGAGGACCTTAATGAACAAAATTACAATTTTTACTATTTCCTTGAAAGTTTTTTATAATTTTTCTTTTACCTTTGAATCCTAAAATATTTGTGTCCTGAATTATTTAAAAAAGGAAAAGAAATCAATGAAGAACTTTTATTTTTTGTTTTAAAAAGAAACTTACATAAATCACAACGCCAAGGTCCAAACGTGGTGTTTCGATATTGTTCTTCAGTCCATTATCGTACATAAAAAAAGAAGTGCCGAGTATGTTTGACCTGAGTTTACCCACAAATCCATCAGTTTGACGACTGAGATCAGTAGGATCTGCACTTATAACATAATTCGATGTTTTGCTTTTCTTTCGTTTCCGACCTAAATAGAGAAAGAAAATGATCATAAACATGTTTACCGAACAATGTTTAATTATTTACCAGCTAAAAGAAAGACTTTTTTGCCTGTGTCGCGCTCAAGATGAAGATAATAGATTGGATAGAGACCACGATCCATTCCCTTTTGGTCACGAGTTATCCTGCACTTATACAGAACATGTTGCTTCCCTGGTTCCAACACCCACTGCTCAATATTGCCATTAATGTCACCTTCTGCTTCATCTTTACTGTGAGAGTTATTCACACTCTTCCTATTTATACTTATTGCTGAATCTGGCTGATTATCGATTGTGTATTCTAATTTTTCAATATTTGGTGTCTGATTAGTGAGAACATCGATAGGCGAACTCTCTTCATCTTCACTGTCATGCAAAATACGAGAATTATCTAAACAAAAAAAAACCCCAAGAAATAAATTTGTGAATTTTGTTGAATGAATTCAAACGTTTTTTACCTTCTAATACTGTTGTTTCCAAATCTTCATTGTTACTTGACGCTAGTTTTGATTCGAGTACTTCTATATGATCCGGGTCGTTATTGATAAAGTTCATTGGACCTAAGTTGAAAGAATAAAATCAATAGTCATTACATACATGCAACACACAACATCAAACAAGGTGACTTTTTATTTTTCTAAGGCAATAATTAAAGGAATAATATGTATAAAAGCTAGAATAAAATTACCATTGTAGGCATGAACTGTTTTTCCATTTCCATCACTACGTAATATTTGTAAATCCGATGCTCGGATATGTGGGGCTTGATGTCGCTTTTGTTTTATTTGTTGTTCAAGAATCGACTTCTGTTGGATAAATTGTAAATATATATAAATCGAATATAACACAATAAAGAATAGATTTTAAGTAATGATGGATTTACATGTTTTTTACTAAATGGATTAGATTTAATCAAAATAATTCCACATTGAGTGAAGAAGAAGAAGAAGAAGAAGTGAGGCTTTGTAAGGAGTTTCGATTTTTTTTTCTTTCTCCATGGTGAAGGAAAAAGTCAAAACCAAAATTATATAAATAATATAACATTCAATTAATTACTTGATGCTCCAATTTTTGGTTTCTGGTTCCACTCATTGTTAACTTTTGATAATCGTGTTAGTAAAGGGATGAATGATAATTATATCACTTATGTGTTATTTAATGTTTCATTTAATACTGCGACTCAGGTTTTGAGTTAAATTTAGACATCTATGCGACAAGAAATTCAAAAAAGCATTGTGGTACAAATGGATAAGTATCACCTTTCGCAATTAATACAACTTTATATGAACACACAATGCCAAGCACTTAAAACAATTAACATTACTTTTCATAATCGATTTATGAACTCAACATGCATTATAATAGTTCACAAGCTAATTTGTTGTTTATACTTGATTATTAGGCCTTTTATGAAGCTTTTATAACATTTATCTTTAGTTCAGGATTCACTGTTTCAACTTTTAATTTCTAAGCAACACTGTAAATAAACAAACAGTGATCTAGTACTTTATAAAATTTGTCCTAGATTTGTAATACAACACTGGCTAACGCTGGCAACACTACGTGCATTTTTCCGCGGAAATTCATTTTTCATACAAAGCGTAATTATAAAAAACCACATCAATTCCGAATAATTTTGTCATTCCGTAGATTTCTCACTCTGTCCACCTGAAACTGCTTTCCGAGGGTGCAGTTTCAGGTGGAGAGTGAGAAATTTCATAGCAGTAGTGACATATTTATTTACACTTATTGTACAATTTAGTTAGAAATTTAGATGGGATATCATTCATTTCTACAGAAATCCTTCAACATTTTCACTCTACCTATTTGGAGAAACTAAGGAGATCTAAAGAAAGTCTTACTTCATTAATTTCAAAATGATTTTGTTAAAGTAACGAATTTTTTAAATCTGCCTATCTAATCCAAATAAAAAAAATTTCTGAACACTAGATGTCACTGTAATACTTTGTGAACCGTAACAATCACTTTTTCAATTCTACGGCTCTAAATATCATGAATACAAAAATTTGGTCATTTAAAGTTCCCATTTTTATTCTTCATGTTCGTAAAGTGCTTTGCAATATTCTAAAGTCTCATCAAAATTCTCAAGAATTCGTTTTCTTGGTTTAAATTTCTTCTTCAAAACAAGCTTAAGATTTTCAAGTTGATGAAATGTTTCTGCTCCCATATCAATGCAATGATTTCTATAAAATTCCGCTTTTTGAAGCATTACCAGTTTGTCAAGAATGTTAAATGCAATTCGTTTAATTTTGTTCTCATTAAAGCTGATTTCTCGAAGTTTTGGATTATACATGAAGAGGTCTGTTTCCAATGTTTCAAGGAGATTGTTATCCACATACAACCCCCGAAGTTGTTTAAAAGGCTTAAGGTCTTCATTCGTCAGTGACTTAAGACCGGTGTAAGAAAGAACCAAAACCGTTAAATTTCGAAAGTTGTTTGATATTCCTTGAGGAATAAAATGACAAGCCGGTGATCGATAAATGTAAAATGATTTTACGTCATAACAATAATCTTCGTCATCACTATCATAATCATCACTCTCAGGTGTAAATGTATCAAAATCATCATCGGGATGGCCAAAAGTCTTAACACTTAACATTTTGTCATTTCGAGATTCTATTTCAACATTCTCCACAAGACATTCGTTTAGAGTTCCAAATGGTGTCCATTTATTTCGTTGAAATCCACAGAAAGTTTCACAATTTGTTGAAAACTTTATTTGGAATCTAAAAATCACGAGAGTTATTCAATTACATATTTATTTTGTTTACATATATTTCAATTTCAATACTTCATTCTGATGTTACTTTAAAATTATTTATTGAGTATTTATACTGATAAGTGGAACTACGTCTTGAACTTCAAACGAATGTTTCTCCACACAATGTCAAAATAGAACTAAAAAGAGCTGCTTCAGCTGATAAAATAAAATCGTGAATTAATTTAATACACGCACAGATATCAGAGCTGTGTTAAGGAATTTCACTAAATTATTCGCTCATTCATTCAATGAAAGAGAGAAACACTTGTAAGATGTTTATTTTCTTATCGCATTAAATATTTCTTGTCCAATACATGCAAAAAAATTCTTTTCCTCGTCACTGCTATCTTTAGCATTTCGTTAAGCTCGACTTTAAAGAACGATGATGTCATGATTTGCTTACGACTGACTCTCGATCTGTTTCAATATTTTATTTAAATACATTGAATATTAGAAGATGTTTTTTTGTAACATTTTCAATTAGGTAATAAAATTCCTTGGGATTATTTTCACATATCAAACTCGTTAAACCAAATAATAACATTGGAATTTACCATTGTAATTTCTAACAATCATAAATAACGTAAAACCATTCATAAAAACTCCCCCATAATCAAAGTTCTTCATCGTAAGCTTTTCGTCAGATAAAACACTCACAAAAAAGAAAGAAATTGAAGTCGAAATGTTTCCGGTTGTTTGTTTTCAAACTGGAAAATTTCAGTTCCGTTTAATTTCCTTCTACTCTGAGTTTAAATTAAATGACTTTATGATTGGGATACATTTTGTGAATGCTGACCATAAATTCGAGAAAAAAAAAGATTCTGTTCACAGTTGTTGCATGAGTAGACTCTCTTCCGTGATTTCAATACAGAAATTATTTGTAATTATTCCAGAAGAAAAACTTTCACTAAAATTTATCGTCTCCGAGTGTTTTAAATGTTAACTAATGTGGAAGTGCGATAAGAATTCCAAAACCCTAAAACAAAAACAATGCTTCATATTATTTACCATTTCAATTTTACAATTATTTAAAATTACAACAAGAATTGTAAACTTAAAGCTTTTAAGTATTCCGACTTCTGAGTTCATTTTAAATGTTGTTCATTTGTTTAAATATTTCTCATGAAGTTGAAAAGTTGATGAGTTTATAAAGTGTGGTATTGATTATGGTTTTAAAGTTTTTATAATTTATTTGGATCTTTTATCTTGTTACTGATTTTTTTATGCTCACAACAAGTGAATTATTTCAACATTCAGCAAAATCAATCCTAAGAATGTTTCTTTCCCATTTTGCTTCTCACTTACGGATAATAAATATTGAATTCATATATAAAAAAGAATCACTGACAAGTTAACATGTTCAACAATAAAATATTATTGACTTTGTGCTTTCTTTAGTGACGATTGGAATTGAGTCAGTTCTTTCTATTATTTACAATGTTTCGAAACTTCTAAGTAAAAGATAATGCTTTGTTTGTTGTTGATATTGTCAATCTATCTTGGAAAAATAAAACAGAAATATTGTGAGCCTTGAAAACATTTCAAAGAAGTTTAAGAATAATTTGATTCAGGTCTGTTGTATTTATGTTTATTTTCCAAAGAAATTACTAACAAAATTAAATTAGCTTTTGTGGATCTTAATTGCTTGATAAACTTTTGATAAATCCTCAAATTCTTCCACCACGATTTTCTTCGTTCTCACCCTCGAATGTTTCATAACAAATGAATACAAATTTGTCTCTTAAAATAAGAAATTAGTCTCATTTAATGCTATACAATGTCTATTTAACTTGTCTTTTATCCTTACGCGAGTGTATTCAACATCTAGCCGAGAACTTTGTTTTTTTCGTTCTGACAATGGTTTTATCGAGTTTTTAAATCTCTTCATTTATTGTCTTATTTTTTGCACGTTTCTTCATTCTTATTCTTGTTGGCGGATGAGAGAATGAGCTGTTTTGGATTTTGGGGGATTTTCAACCGCTTACAACAACATTATCATTATCTGTCGAGAAAGAGAGAAAAACGTTTCGAGACAAGAAAAATGACAATCAGCGTTGGAAACTGTTGGAGGGGAAAAGAAAACGTGAAAATAAAAACTTTCTTCTATCGTTTCAGAATTAAATTAACATTTTACAGCACTCAATCGTGTCGTTTTTTGTTTATGTGCTGTGATTGTGTGGGAGGAGTGAGTAATAAAAGAAGTTTTTCTGTTCATTCGTGTCTTCAAGCCTTTTTTATTTGAAACAATTCAAAGCTTTTATCCTTAAAAATGTTAATAAACGATGAGGGTAATTTCAGATTTCAAGCTACAACGGCATGCTGAAGGATTAGAAAATTCTTGAGATTTTTATGAAGCTGAAAAGCGTCTCATATTGCTCAAATTAGGATAATTTATTCAGCATGAATAAAAGACATTAAAAGATTTTATTTATGCTAAATACGTTACTAACTGTTACCTTTCTCTTGAACGATATTTCATGAGTTAATGTTAAGAAGATGTCTTTAGAATTTCAAGAGGTAGAATAAGTTGAAGGGAGAAAGTGTCGCATTTCATTTGCAATTTAAAATTTCTTACTTAACATAGAAGTCGATTCAATTCATCCACTTAAAGGTAATTAATTCTTCAGGAAGATCATACAAGCTGGGTTGATGTCGATGATACTTTAATAAGAATTAATTTTTCCCACTCTACCTTCAAACCTTTTCACTGCCCTTTTATGTCGACATTAATTGAAAGGACACTTCATGCGGTTAAGAAATTAAGACATCTCTGAGAAGTTTCATGTTACATGAATTTGCCATTATCACTTAAGCCAATTTATCAAACAAAGTTTTCTTTTGTCTTTACCAAGTGAAACTTCTTCTGAATTCTTCGTCTTGAATAATTAATGATTTTCTTTGAAACTATATCCCTTTTGCTTTCAACAATTCTTGTCAATAAATAGTTTTTTTCTCTGAAGTTTCCTTGAGGAACTCGAAGTTTCCTTGAATATTTCATGATGACAAAAACTTTCTAATTGAAAGAAATCGAGTAGCAAAATAATTCCAACTTCATGACATTTTATTTTGCGTGATAATCCAAAGCAGTTTATCAAGATTTTAAGGATTATTCCTTCTAAACGAAACAACATTTGAGTAAATAAAAATAAATGTTCAACAGCAACGTTAGAAAAGTTGTATTCGGTGATATTACAACTCCATCCAATTTGTTACAATTTCACCAGATTAGTCCGGGAATGTCCTTTTGAGCTTGATATATGTTATGATGATGTATAGGAATTTATGTTATGATGTATTGTCCATGTGAGTTTATGGCATCAGGTGTTGTTATAGTTTATGATGGATATTTGTTTAGATTTTCCTCTGAGCTCTGACACTTTGCAAACTTTCAATCCTTTCCACAAATTTGTGTAGAAAAAAAAGGTTAAATGGAAACTAAAGGAAAAACTGATGATATAATTTCCTTTAATGCCAATGAACTTTCCAACCCCATAAAACTTTATTGATATTGCTTATCGAGCAGGTGAAGTTTCTCTTCTTTCCGCTTCACGATTCACGGGAGATGATTCCAAAGCGTCGTTAACATAATTTTTTCGAGAGTTACCAGCTTCGGGCTTTTCCAACTACATTGCAGAAAATTAGATGAAACGGCAGTTAATTTATCGAAATGACGCACTTGGGAGCTGTTTGTGGAACTCTTTACGTATGTTCCAAACAGAATTACTTGCGAATGACTTTATTAACTCTTATCACGCAATTTTCCGTGGTGATATCATAAGATTTGACCAGAAACAAAAGAACTATTGAAGATCATTCTTACGTATGTTTACAAAGCGATTAATGTTTCCTTTTTCTCTTAACATTGTGATTATTTCATTGGAATAACATCCGCAACATCATCATCGTCATTCGTCCCTCCATCCATAAAAAGACATTCCGTTTTCACACCAGCGATACGATATTAAACAGAAAGAAAATAGCTGACGATAATGTTCTTTCTAACGCATATTTCATAAACTTTTAGCTCTGCTAATGTTCCCCATTCTGCTAAATCACCCCAAACATCGCTGAAGAAAAGAGTAAATATCAACATTATTATTTATCGACTGCAGGGTGAAAGAAGCAGTCGAAGAAACATGATGATGAAGACAGAAAAATGCCATCCATGAGATGGGAAAAATGTTTTCTTTCCACCCACTAAAAAGGAAGATGAAAAATAACTTTATTACGTTTTCGTTTTTTCCTTGGGAAATTCTTTGAAAAGAAAAAAGAAAAACGATATTTATGTGTTTCTTCTCAACATCTTTCTTAATGTTGTAAATATAATTTAGTTAAGGTTTTTTTCTTTTTGTTATTTTGTCGATGATACATTTATTATATTTGTATGTTTCTTGATTTTGTGGTGGTTTGGGTTGCTTGAGACTCTCAATCTTTCAGATTTATTTTGACTTTAATTTGTGACATCTACAAGTGGAAAAATAAATTTGCAGTCATTCGATGTAATCATTTCAATTTAATAAGTTAAAAGGAATAAATTTAATTCAAAACAGGAAAGTTCTTAACTAGTGCATTAATTAAAATAAAATTTAATAATTAAATGCACGCATATTGTAAATGATTAAGTTTTTGAAATATTTGACACATAAACGTAAGCTTTTCTCCATATAAAAACATTAATTTATACACATCAACCCTTTGCTAACGATATATTTATGTACTTAAGCACCTAAGTGAAAATGATTTATTCAATTGTATCACAAACTTCTTAATTGTTTCGCTTCTGAGATGTGTCGCTTTTCATATATGTGAGTAAAGGTGTCAAAGTTTCTTCCTAAGAGAAAACTTGCGTGACAGTATTTTAATTGAAATTGAGTGTTTTTCACTTGAACGGAAGAAAAGTTAAAAGAAAAGGGTTGAATTGTAAAGATATAAAGTTGCAATCTTTATGTTAAAATACTTATGTGACATCACTTGTAGAGTCATCCACCAAATCAACGTTTTCCATTATTATCTTCCATAAATTTTCTTCAAATTCAAAGACAAGAAATGGAAATTTCACGTATCTGAAAACATTTTAAGATATGTAACATGTTATGTCATGTGTGACACTTTTAATGAATCTAAAAGGCAAAATAGGAAACGAGACACTCAACTTTCTCCTACTTTGTCGTAAATTAACAATGAAAGTTAAACATTATCATTAACAAATGAACTTCGCTCAAGTTGAAGTTTTTTTACAGCAACATTTCACACGATTTATGTGTCTGGATGAAGTTTAAGCTCTCAAGCAACGATTGAAAATTCCAATTGCAAATGAAATCATCCGTGATATCATAAATACAACATTCGCTACTGCACTCAAGGCTATCATTTTGCAATGCATTGGGATTGTGTAAATGAAATTATTGGATTATGCGGCTGATTTTTCAAACGTGCAGAGCGCAAAGTGCGATCATAAATTAATTGATAAAATCAACTCATTGGGGATCAACGAGTGTTCAATAAATTTCCCCAAAAAAAATATTTTACCATGAAAATGAAATAATTTTTCACATTTCATTTGCTTAATAAGCATATTTGAATGTCTTTTGTCACAAAATATTTTCAATTTATGCTTAAACATTATTTTTCATGAACATTAAACAGAAGTTGTAGAGTTATCTCCTGACAGTTTCGGAGTATGGAAAAAGTATCTGATAATGTTTCCCGCAAAAAAAGAGAAAAGTGAACATTAAAAAAACATTTGGTGAGGTAGAAAGCAAGAAGCAGAGACATCAAATAGGAAATTAACGATATTACGGTAGAACGAACGAAGGGAAATTGGCAACTGCAATAAAAAATGTGTTTTTCGCTGCCTGCATCGCTTGCTTGCTATTTTTTCTGTCACATTTATCTATGAGTCGTTTACTCCAACTCCCACTTCACTAATCGATTGCTTGTGCAGGTTGAAAAATGTATTTATGGATTTTTACTTCCTTTTTTTAAAGGTTCTTTTAGTATTTCAGATGGAAGCTCGTTTAAGGGTAAAATCGATGGGAATAACAACTTTATTATTTATGAAAATGTTTATCATCTCCTTTACACATGATTAACTTATTATCAGTCGATTGAATAAACATAAACTCATTCATGTTAATCATGTTCACACATGAAGTAACACGATGATAAAAATAAAGATTTCGATCGAATCTGACTCATCATTCTATTTTTAATCAAGAAATGATATCGTTAAGTTCATTTTGATCAAAAGAGAATGAGAAAAAATAATTCAAACTTCTAAATCAATTCAATTTCCCCGTAAGCAATAAATCAGATTAAATTAAACACATTTCTGTGGAATTGCATTCAATTGAGTTCACAAGAGCGGTGCTTGAGTTGAAAAACCAAAGAAATAATTACCAATTATAACAGTAAATTTCCTCAACATCCACCCACTCAAAAGTACAAACATTGTTCGTTCTTTTTCATCTCTTCATTGTGAAAAAGTGTTCATAATCGATTCCCATTAGTTAACATTGTAATCGATTTTCCGGAAACATGTGGGATGAGGTTGGAAAAGCAAAAGGGAGCGAAAATGTTTGTCCTTTCTATTCATGGAGGAAGAGAGATGTTAGATAATTCTACATGAAATCGTTCAGGGCATTTAACTATGAATATATGTTGTGATGCTGTCGTGGTTATTGAAAGCATTGTGAATAGCCACTTGAAATTATCTGTTGATGATTTATTGTGTGTTTAACTAAATGTTGAAAGTTTGAAGCTTATTTCCAAGAGATTTAAATGAGCAGAATTTATGCTAATATCTGAATGAATATTCACTTAAAACATTTATTTTTCCTTCATCTTTTCGTTAAAGTGTTAAGTCGAAATCAAACATTACATTTCAGTGACTTTTATCTCAAATAACATTTTGCAAATGTTTCATCGCCACACTCGTTAACAGATTCTCCATCTATGTTGAGGCTTAATTAAATGATTCACAAATTTCTCTAAAATGGTCAGTGAAAAAGGTTTGAGAGAAGTGAAGCATATGGAGTGACAAAATCTCTGTCACGTTTTAATTAAAATGTTATCATTTGCTGGTGACTCAGTTACAACAGAAAATGAAATTTAATAAATCATAAAAATCACTTTTCGAAATTGTGAACAGAGATTTTAGATACGAAGATATTCGTCTAAAATTTGATATAAAACATTGAACAATAGTAAAGCATCAAAAATGTTTTCATTGAGCAAAAGCGACATTTAAGATCAGAACATTCTTGTTGGGATTATAAATATCACTAGCCTTCGACTTAGGGGTTGGACATCGTTGATAAAGATAAATTGTAGGGTCTTTGAAAGCCTCAGGGATGAACTATGACTTCATAAACGAAACTAACTCACAGTTTTAAACTTCCTTATGCTTAAACCCATGATAAGATTTATGGTAATTAACTTTGCATGAAAATTCATAATCTGCTTATTTCACGACAATTTTACATAAAAATATCTTAAGTAATAATAAAGTCGAACAGCAAAAAGCATTTTAGTTAATTTTAATTTATATCTGCCATGTGTTGTGCAAAGTTTCTTGAAAATAGTTTCGAAAATTGCTTGAATTTCAAGAGTTTATAGAATTTCCCTTTGGTCATGAGTATTTTGCACAGATGAAAGAAGAAAATTGAGAAATTTTATTAGCCTTCCAAAGATTTCCTTTCATTCCGTAGCAACATTAACAGAGAAATGTGAATAAAGTCCATAAGATCGCCTCAAGAGAGATTATTTGCTGAGATTTTGAACATTCTTATGCTGCATTAAAGCAAAGTATCCAAGCAATTTCTCGGACATTTCACATATCATTTCAATTTATTATACGCATATTTATGACAATTTCATTTTGCTTCAAGGATTTTAATAACGTAAGATGGGAAAAGAATCTTTTGATACAAATTCTTTTGTGATTGTCAATCGGCTGTCATCTGAAATATTTAAGTGTACGTAATAAAAATATTTCAAAAGTATATCCGTCAGCATTGCAAAGCATTTGATAAATTATCTGATATTAAATCGTTTCATTGAGAATTTTAAATTATTTTTTTCTTCTACCTAAAACACATTTAAACGGCTTCAGATCCATTAATATTGAAAAATGATTCCAACAAAATTATGTGAAAGTCAAAAATTGAGTTTAAAACGAAACCCTTTGAAATAAAAAACAAATCAAATGAAACGTTCACTTAAATTCGGAGCTTCCTCATCAGTTTTTGCACCCTCCAGTTTAATGAAAGTAATTTAATTTTCACCCTTTCTCAGATCACTTTTTTCATGTTTAAATTTCCCACAAAAATTATTAGCAACTTAAAAACTCTTTCAAATGTTGAAACAGTAATGCAAGGAATTTTTGATCTTTTTTGTCAATAATTTAAACGAAATATTTGAGAATGCATCATGCGAAATATTTTTCATGCTTCCGGTTTTTAAGTTTCATCCAATTTCAAATACTTTTTTATATTAAAAAAAGAAGATTAAAATTTAAAGTTTTAAAAGAATGAAATCAGAGCATTACACGCATGTGACGACAAATTTTAATCTTTTTAATGTTTTTAGTTGGTTCTTGCTTTCTAACTTTAGTTTAGGTCTCTTCATTGTCATCCCCTTCCATTTCTTCATTCAACATCAAAACAGCAACCAAAAAAAATAATTTTGTGTGACATTAGAGTTGGATTTATAACAATTCCAGAGTTTCATGTGTTAGAAAACGTGTCAGTGGCGTTTTAATATTTATCTTATCATCTGGTTTAGTGCAAAACAGAATCAAGATGACACGCGACTGTTGACGAATGCTTAATGAAAGTTGACGATACATCATCTTAGATACTTAATTTAATTCACTTTTGTAATTTTGCTAATCATAATTTTAATCGAATTATTCTTTAGGATTATCGATCAAGGAAAACTTGTCTGCTTCGGAAATTGTCACGTTCTAAATTCTCACGTAGAGCTCGAAAGTAATCAAATTTTAAATGCTGGTAAAACCAGCTCAAATCAATCGAAAATCTTTTGTTAATGTTCATTGACTTGATGCAATTTTATAAGCCTATTTAAATTCATCTCTACACCCTACTGCTGCTACTACATCGACAATCTTCATCAGCAATAATTTTTAATGGAAATGTTCACGTGGCAGTCGATGATTTTTATCTTAAATATTGCGTAATGGAAACCAATGCAAATAAATTCTCTGGTTTAAGATAAAAATCTTTTGCAATGACTTTTCAAGTTCGTCATGTAACCAGTGGACTCAAACTGAGGCAGGTTCTAACAATTTCATTTTTATTTCTATTGAAAATTTCTTTTGTCTCACCATTAGCTTGTGTAACTCTTTCATTTACGTGTAAAAAAATTGTTTATCATGCTTCACGAGAAAAGCGAGAAAATTTAATTATTTTTTTTTCAATTCTCTTATCAGGACAAACAACGAAATTTTCCACCTCCCCCAACAAATTTCTTTTATTCTCGTAAAATTTTGATTTAATTACAAAACTGTTATGCTTTGTTTCGCCTCTTTATTTTCCAGATTTGTATGAAGAAAAAATGCTGAACTCAAAAAAATTCAAGAGGGAAAATTCAATGAATGGTAAACGCAGCGTGGTAACTTTTGTGTGTTTGAAATGTGACCGCAGATAACGAGAATAAAATGTTTTCTGCTTTTGTTTCTGTTCTGTCAGCGGGTAAGCACCCGTGTTCTGATTACTTTCAACTTGAAACAATAAGCGATGATTGGCAGAAAATGAAATGATAAAATTAGCCCGATTGGTTTTGTCTCGTGGGACGTCGCTGCTTCTTGTGATTCATCTTTATTGAAAAACTATATTGTATGACATTTCTTATCAATAAAAAATTCAACAAACTCCCATTTATCCTCCGATAAGTCAATATATTTAAGTCATAAAATATTATTGACTTTGCACTTTTATAATGACATCCGAGGGTGTTTCGAATTTCTTTCTTTTTTATCTCATCGCATTTATGTCCACTTAAGTAGAATATAATATTTTACTGTTAATGTCAATTCATCTTGACGACATCTTGAAGACAAAAGAAGACGTTAAACTTTTATTCACTTCTTTTTCTTACTTTATGAAAGGATCTGATGGAAATCAAATATTGGGGTTGGAATGTAATCCTCTTAATTGAATCATAGTTTTTTGGTCATCAAATTCACATTGTGTAACTGAGACCAACGAATACTTTTAACTAAGGGTGAATATCAATGTGATACTTACTTACGTATATCCAAATCACCCTCGCAATGAATACACATTTGTCATCTTCCTTCGTTCTCTCTGGAAGACATGAATAACTTTTGAATTTATTTCTGCTGGAATCAGAAAGTTATCAAAGTGAATTGATGTATCAGAAAATTTGCATGTGAATATGTTAATACTTTTCAGACCGTCTAATGCTGGTGGAGAGTTCTTCGACATTTAAAGGTGTTTGAAACTAAAAGAAAGAATTTTTTTGTATTTATTACAAACTTTAATCTAATTACAATTCAGACCACTTTTTGCCATTTGTCATAAATATTTGCATCATTTACAAGAAATAAAAACTTCACAATGCAACTTAACAACTGCCTTGTTATGCAAAATAAATTTTCAAGGCACAACGGGAGGGAGTTGATACAAATCTTAAAAAAAAGTTTCGAAATAAATATTTTCAGTCCCGCTAAGAGTAATTTAGCATGCGACAGAAACTATAAAAATGTTGTTAATTTACCCAACACACAACTTGTAAAATTTAAGCCAGCAAAAAGTAACGCTTTTACAAGGCTATTAATATTTATGGTTTCGTATGTTTTACGAAAATCGAGAGCAAGAACAGCGGGAAGCGAAGAGAAAGAAAATGCGGAAGTTCCTTTCCTTTAAGATGTTGGTTAATTAAATTAGTTTTGGTCACGATATTTAGCGACCTCTTAAACAAAATTCGAATAATGTGACAAACATGGAAAATGCAAATTCACAACAAAACATAATTTTTGTCGCGTATAAAATTTTCTCTAGCATGAAAATGAGTTTTCAATGTTGCTGCTTTTCTTTATTCTTGAAGAGCTTCTGGTTTGCTACTGAAATTAAAGTTTTTATTTCTCCCTTGATACTCATTTGTTTACAATACCAAAAAGTGTATGTAAAAGAAAAGTTTTCGTTGAAATAAATACAATTTGAGTTGTTTTAAATGAGATATTCGATTTCTCATGTGACAATGAAAGAAAAACAATTCAAAAAGATTTTTTAGAAATTCATTTAATGAATAATCAAACTAGAAAATTTCCCTTATGAATATTTCAGAAATGCATTAAACTCACCCACAAAAACTCAACCTGAAGACTCAATTCACCCACACACAAATCTTCTTGTTTACTTTTCATTAAAGAAAATCCTGAAACCATATGAGCATATTTTCCTCTACTCTTTGGCTACTAGAAGGATGTATTGAGTGTACAGGGAATTCTCGATTGTCAAATGCAGAAACAAAACTAAAACCTTCAATAATTCAGTGAAAGTCCACTGTACGTTTCTTTGATATCCACGAAAGACTCATCAGGGTGCTTTATATTTGTTCTAATTTATTGCGTGGTTAGAGATAAAAAATTATGTTTTAAACAATGCTATTAAATGTGATTGAAAAGCCTAAACAAACACGTAACAAGAATTTTCAATTATTTCATTTGAAATGAAATCAAATATTCATCAATCACATGGCATTAAAATCTACTAAAATTATTTTAGTTTACGCATATTCTGATGCTTGAAATATTTTTTTGTGGAATGTAAATCTAAATTCTAATGAGAGTTCGGTAAATAAGGGCAATTAAAATAAAAAGGGTCATTTTTTGTTTAATGAATGAGCTGGAATTGATGCAAACAAAAGAGATAAAATCGCTCCAGGATAATTTTGAATAAATAAAGGAAATAATTTCATGAAATTTTCTGTTAAGTCTTTACGTCATTCTTTAGCTGACATTTTTACTCATGTCGTAACCAGACAAAACTGCTTGAAGTCGAATGGAAATGTTTATTGTCATCAATCATTCAAGCAAATCTACCGGAATGAACTTAATGTGATATGAATTTGAAAAACATCCTGTGTCCAAGCACAACGTTGAAGGATTTCTTTTAATGTCCACCCTCACATCAAAAACCAATTTGTCATTTCCTTTTTCATATTCACAATTTAATTTCTTTCTCGTTATGATTTATTAAACTTGTTTGTAAGAAATCATGAGGATGGAGAGAAGTTTATGAATAAATTTCGTGATATAAATTACAATTAAGTCAAGAAATGAAATTAGCCTTTTTGTTCATCAGCAGAGAAAAGTGTGACAAGTTTACCGCTTCAAACAAGACCTCATTAAACTCAACCTTTTTCCTCCTTTTTACGCTGTGAGTGAGAGATTTACGCTACGAAAACAGGAAAACCGTAAACTCAAGTCACGACTGGAAAGGTTTCAATTACAACTCAAATATTTGGGCAAGGTTCTCATGATAAAGTCATATTTGAGAGTTTCCTGTTTTTGGCGTTAAGTTCCGCAAGCATAACGTCGTGATTTTTATGGCGTTTTATTTACGCTTTGCAAACTTTCTGTTTCTTTTTATTTCTTTTTATTCAAAGAAGATAATGGAATATTTACGTAGAAGTTTAATGATATTTAAGTAGATATCCATGTTTTGTAATGACGATAATGTGCTAAAAGTTACAAAAACGATTTGTAAGGTGAACATGAACACATCACTTGAAGTTGAACTTTAAATGTCAATCGACTTAGACACCTTCCATTAGTAAATCATTTCCTTATCCACAGTTAATTTTCTTTTTTATTGCTCCATAAATTTAACAAAACTCTCTGATTAAATATTTAATAACTTTTATGAAATTTCGTACAAAAGAAAATCTCGGATGCGGAATGCAAAAACACAAATTTGAGCGATGACCGATAGAAAAATTCCACTCAAGCAAAGGATTTGATATCGTGCGACATAGAAAAGCATGAAATGTTGTAAATTTTTGTTGCTTGCAAAGACGTTATGAATATTTATGAGTTTATAAAAATAGCGCTTACGTGAATGAACACCGTAAAATTGGAATTATTTCTATGGATGATTGAATTGTTTTAATGCAAAATCCGAGTGAGAATTGAATTAAATGTTCATAAGAAATTATAAAAGAAAATCTTTCCCATTCACATCGTTTACCTTTTTCAACAAAAACTAGCCTAGGTAGACATCCACATCTTGCTTGACCCTAATCAGTTTGAATTATGTGTTTTATAAAAATAGTTTAACAAAACATCGTCGTAAATATAAACATCACATGAAGTATTTATGTTAGGAAAAGGAAAAATGTTTGGAAAAAGGTTTTCCATGAACGAATTAAACTTTTGTTTGTCTCAAGAGAGTCATTAATATTAAATTCTTTTGGGAGAAGGCGAAAGAGTCAGTGTCGGTAGATAGATCTGCCTCTTTTTTTATAATGACAAGAAAGGTAAACATCTCCAGACATTCCTGATCTTTCCGCCAACTTCCATTAAAAGCAAATAAAATCGAGTTTCTGTTTTCTATCTTGTTCCGGTTGTGATTTGACCTTTTGTCAAATAACGTCGGTTAATAAAAAATTTATTGAATCAAATTGGATAAAATGCGGAAAAAATAATAGCAAAAAAATATAAAAAATGATAATCTCCGACGACCGGAAATGTGATTTTTTATGTCGACTTAATTTTGCTTCCTTATTCGTCTCTCAGTATTTTTGTTGACCGAGTCAACGAACCCTTAAAAATAGAATTTGACTTTAAGTCGTCTTTAAAAAATGCATAGCAATAAATAAATTTCAATGCACATTCCATTAATTAAGACATTAAATAAAATAAATGATTTCTCAATTTGATTGCCTGTAATTATTCGTCGTTAGCCTTGAGGGGGATGAACTAAGAAAATTTATATTTCGTGTTTCATTTTAAGCCAAATAAATTATTTTGGGGTTTGTTGGAAAATCATGCTGGATCAGATAACACAAATCTCATAAATCAGGACTTTGTTATTGTTAGCAAAGGAGAGGGCAAGGAAATCGAAAAATAACCAGTGAAAGACCGAAAACAAACAACTCTCATTAGATGTTGTGACGTTTCAAGGGTTTAGGAGCTGAGATAAATATGCGGGAGTTTTGTTCATTTATCCTTTTAATGATTATTTTAAACCTGAAAGGAGAAAACAATTTTCTTTTTCTCTCTTAATTTTCACTGAAAATGTATTGTAATGATTGCAAATATTTATCATGAACTGCCAAATTTATGTTAAGAGAATGCAGAAAAAGAAGCAAACATTCCAAACTCTCCACAAAAAATGTTCAATCGTGTGGAAATCCGAAAATAATTACCAATTATCACAGCAAACTTTCTCCTTCCACTTGCACATGCTTGTTCAGCGATGGTGGATTCATCCCCATGATATTATGTTGTGATAGAGATGGGCTGTTAACTCAATGGGATACTTGTTCAACTTTACAACAATCATGTAGAGCATGGACGGAAATCATAAATTTCAAAGAGATAAACGCATTAAATGGTTAAGAGCATTTATCTTCATCCCTAAAGTTTACTGTTGAATGTATGAATGCCCACTCGATATGATCTGGCGATGATTTATAATCGAGCTTAATGAATATCGAAATGTGCGATAACATTCTTAATTCAACTCACCTGCATGATTACGAATCTTGAATAAATATGTCGAAATGTCTCTAAAACAAGTGAAAACTCGCTCGAGAACCAATTCTGAATCACAATCATTTCAAAATTAGCAGATGATTTTAAGTTTTCACCACAACTCGAGTGCCGTATGGTTCGGTTGGAAAATTATTTTCATTCCCCCCATTTTATCTCTCAAATTTCGCATGAAACATCCCTAAAATTATGCAAACGACACATCACCAAAGCGGACATTTAATGGTCAGCAACATTTTGCAGTGACAAAATTTGCCATCACGTTTTAATTAAAATGTAATCATCATCTCTAAACGTTGAGGATAAATCATAAATATTTTGTCCACTCAAGCAGCAGCAGTTTGCAGCAAATTGTGTGTGGGTGGGCTGAGAGTATTTAGAAACAGCCGAAAATTTCTGAGGTTTTTGGAAAATCCGGAAAACTTAAACGTTGCGACGAAAATTTTCTACTAAAACCAAAACAATTTTCACTCAACTTCCAAGTTCCAAACAATTAAATCGAAGAATGAAATGAAAAATTTCTTTGCATTAATCAAACTGAACATAAGCAAACAACCGCGATTGTTATCAGAAAATCGTGAATCGCAAAGTTAAATAGAAATGTTTTTAACAAAAGATGAAACGAGGGAAAATTGATTTGACTGACTTGATTGATGACTTCTGTTTAGCACGAACAATTGTGAGAAAAGCCTCAAAAGTTTCACCGAACACAGAGGGAAGTCAAATGATTTTTATTGTTGCGCAATTATTTTTCTTTTATTGATGTTTTCGTCACAAATCGAATTTTATCTTGAAACTTTGGAAGATTCTTCTCTCTTTCTACGTTCAATGACAACAACAAGATAAACAAGTGAAGTGCGGGAAACAAAAAAGTTTTTTAATCAATTTAAAGGAATCTTGGCGCCGAATTTATTATGACAAGAATTTTCCACTCAACCCTCTTCTTAAATGATCGAAATTGAGTGTTTGTCTTTAATTTGTTTTGACACAAGAATCTTGTTAAACATCGTCGCTGCTTAGCAATTGTTCTAAAGAAAAACAATTTATTTTAAAGTTTAAATACTTAAACAGAAAGTTCATTCAACAATATAAAGATTGCATAAAAATATTCAAAACGAATCCTTTAAATTCTTTAAATGTTCCATCCATAAACCTTCATTCAAATCGCTTTTCAAGGCGGAATAATTCCAGCTGCAAAAAGCCACTCGACGTTGTGATTTCATGATGATACTTATCCTCATGTATATTTAATTTTAATCTACGACAACGCAAATCTCTCTGAGCTCTTATCTCTGCTTTAGTTGTAGCAGAATCAGAATCAACGCGAAATGTTTCGCATTCTCATTGTACTGCCATTTACTTAACTCTCTGATGCTATTTTTTCCGTGCCAGGAAAGTTAAAGTGCAGAAAATTTCTCTAGTAGGATTTACATTTTTATCCTTCTTCACGAGAAACTAAGGTAATAAAATTTTCATATGATATTTCCATCAGATGTTCTTTTACGTTTTACAGCACTCGTGATTTCGAGAAGTCATGAAAATTTGTTTTTGGAGGAAAATTTCGCAAGCGTTTCGAATTGTAATCGAGTTAAATCTCAAAGAACTTCACGCTAAATTATCCATTTATGCTGAGATTTAATGAAGTTTGAAACATGATATCTTAGATAGGAGTCAAGAGAGCGGAAGTCTGTTGATTCAAACTTAAATAACTTTAGAATGCTATGAAAATTTAATTATATTCATATGAAAAAAATTATAAAATCAAAATTTTGTGGCTTTTCTTTTTGTTCTCATCGCGAGATGAAAAAAATGAAAAGAATTACCATAAAAAATAAGCACTTGCTGATGTAATCCTCAATCCCCCTTTGCACCACATTTTTTCTCTTTTATTTGGTTAGAAAAAGGAAAATTCCTTCACTTTTTTTCTAAATATCTTGAGGGTTGCTGTGCATAGCAGTTATGGTTATTTTTATGATGTTATAACAAAGCTATGATAAGTCTTTGATGGTCGTAATCGTGGTTGTTTTGTTAATCTTAAATGGTTCATAGAAAATATATTAACCGAGAAAAAGTTCTGAAGATGAAAGAAGAGGGAAAAATCTGATGTTGGAAATGGAAAAGTCCGTAAACGCCACAGATTGGATGGGCATGTTTTAAGGTAATTAAACATTTGTATCTTAATTAATATATTAATTTAAGGTAATAGAGCAGAAGTGAGCGTTACATATGCTTTCAGATCCATTACAATGATCATTTCTGTCTACCGACCAAGGGTCGGAAAAAAAACCAAGAAAAAAACATTTGCAATCATTAATCATGTAGACGAAAACAATTGAAATCATATTTCATGAAATGTGTGATAAGAGAAATTCCAACTCACGTATAACCATAGACGAAAATTGAATCAGTTATCTTGATTGATGACTTTTAGTTCCACCACAATGGACTTACTCGTTAAGATTCTTTATTCAAGCCATCGGTGTCTTAAAACTATCAGAATATTTTTCCACTTGAATTCTCCTGACTTGAATTTTCCTTTGAATACATTTAGAAGATTAATGTTTTCAAAATTAAGATGTTTTGCTTGTGTATAAGTTAGGAAAATAAGCACGTAATAAAATTAGCCCTTTCAGAGAAGATTTTGCAAGAAAGGTTCCAGCAGCCACATGAAAAACTATCCAAATATTTTCTCTTATCTTTCATTCAACAGAACACTAGCTTATAAAACTTCTTCATTGTTTCACAATTTGTTTAAAGTCCTAAATATTTTGAAAACCAATTTTCATAAAGCTTTTCCTTCCAGACACAAAGTAAGATATTAAGAAAAAGTTTTATGAGAAGAGATAGGCGGACAATGTTTACACATCCGGATGTTAATCCTTAAGGGAAATGCTTTTTACTCACTACATGTATCTAAGAAGTTGAAGAAAGTTATGAAAGTCTTTATTTAAGATGATAAGAAGTAACTGATTGTTCACTTTTATTTGCCTTAATATGACAAAACATGCAAATTTTACAGTTCTACGTTATTAACATCAAGAATATTTATCAGGACAAGTTGAAATCGAAAGCCTTCCAGCAACGAAGTACAATTAATGTCAAAAGTTTGTAACTGTTCAACATGAAGTAAGAAGATGAAGAAGTTGGAATAATAATTTAATATATTCAGGATGAGTAAATGCCATTTATCAAAAGCATATTCGCTGGAAAATATCATAGAATTTATATAAATTATGGATCAGTTGAGATATCATTTTCCATTGTAAGAAGATATCGTTGTGAAAATTCGATTTTCTTCAAATATTTGTTTAGATTACAAAAGCCACAAAACTTTCTCTTTTGCCCTCGATGCTTCGATTTGTGAAATTGTTTGAATGAAATTTATACAAATGTTCGAGTGTGAGTTGATATTCCCAGCGGAAAGATATCTTTCAATTCAAATTTTACAACAACCACCAAACAGTTGTTGGAAATCGGATGTGTGCCATGCATAAGGATGTGAAAATCTTATGACGGTGTTAACAGACAAACAGATTTGCGTTTACTGTCTTTACTGAACAGCATATTTGGTTTCAGATATTTGAAATCGTGATAAGAATTTTATTTTATATGATTTTAAAATTTTGTGCATGTTGCATGTTGTTGAAGTGGAAAGATTATTGACAACGTACTTCAATTTCTGAGTGTTAAACACTCTCCAATTTTCTTATGAAAATATTTTCATCAGAATGATTAATGACGCCTTTGAACGCCAAACATTTTTGACAATTTAATAAAATAAATAACTCGAGGGCGAAAGATCAAATTGAGGATGAAAATCGTTTCGCTTGGAGGGATGAATGTCATTTT